>VBVQ01001024.1:0-41629 GCA_011636635.1 Tetramorium simillimum
CCTCCCCCTCCCTCCTCCCGCTCCCGTCCCTGCCTGTTCCTCCTTGTTGCATTAGCTGGTCGATGGCGCATTCAGCCGCCGGGGACTGCGTACACGCGTGCACATCGAGTGTACGCAACGGTGACTCATAGACCGAGAATCCACTTTGTTCTATTGGTCTCCCCGTACGCTCTGCTCTCCCCTACTCGAGGCCGTCTATTGCAGCGTGTGTGCGAGATACAACAGGAGCTCTCGCGCTGAATCCGACGTGACAGCATAGCGGGTAATGACGGATTCGAGAGGGGAAGGTCTAGTCCGTTTGGGTCTTGAATAATAATTGAATTAAGAGCAGTTGCGCGCCGGCGTAATCGGTTGGAGCGAATTTTCGTGAAGTTAATCTTCTCCCCCGTTCGTAACTACAGCTATAATTGAAAGGGGGCTGCGAAATCGCTAGATTGGACTCGTTTAAATCGTGTTGTTTGTGTAATCGGACCTCAAAGAGAAATACAATATGAAAAATTAAAATACGAAAAATTCTGCCTTCATCAGTTTGATGTTGGCTCGCTCGTATTAGCTTGCACAGTTGGCGAAAACCCACGAAAATAATAATCTACTACGTTTCAAGTGTAACGTTAATAAAAGGGACCGAGAATGCACAACACCTGGGAAACGGTGAGAAACTTCGCGATTCGTCGAGGGGGAAAAAAAAATTGCATTCGCGCGCTGTCATCAGTAGCATCTTGTCGGGGAGCGCGGACCATGGGAAAGCCGACCCCCGCGATTACACACCCCTGACGAACGAATTTTCCACGCGTCATGTATTTTCCTGCCAGATGTCTCGAATCCGCGCTATATCGGGCGCGCGCCTAATTTTCCTCGCCGTTGAGAAGCACGCGACCGAAAAGCGCGTTCAAAATCCAACTCGCGCGTCCGCATCGTCGCAACAAAAGAACATCAGGATGTAACAATTTGCTTGTTCAACCGATCTTTCGTATCGCAACAAAATTTGCGATGAAACAAAATTCGATAAAACTGCCGGATAACTCAAATTGAATCTACAATCGGGCAGGTTTTAATGTTTCAGAACAAATGTGGCGTGCGTGTTCTCATCATCGATCTCTTTGCCGAACGATGTAAATGAAATGTAGAAAAAAAGTGGGGAGAGCGAGCATGCGCTTATGACTTTTTTTTTAAAAGACCAATCATAGGATTACAATGATAGAAATCTATTCCGATGCAAACGCAGTTTCAAACTCGCGCGACTAATGTTTTTTGCATTTTTGAATTTCAAATTGACGGACCGGCGATGGACTTGAGTTTACGAAGTCTTGCTACGGACATTTCCCAACGTGTCGTACAATATTATCGGGATAATAAAACTTCTCTGGTACGAGAATGGAACCAGAAACTTAGATTGGAGAAGGCATTTCTTTTGTTCAGTATATCAAGAATTATCATGGGAGAGATTACAATTTTTTTAAAGCCTGCATCGGAGAAAAAGGGAGAGGAAAAATTGTGCAGATATATTTATGACATACTTTCATAATTTTTAAAACTCTGAAAAATGCAAAATCTGATTTATAAATCCGACATATAACCCGAAACATGTATCTTTGGTATGTCTCGTGTCTTATGTATATATATGTATATACGTGTGTATAAAGTAAGTTATAAACTCATTCTTAACATAGTTTTCATCGCAAATTCAACACCGCGTTACAACTTGGAATTTTCTTGTCTCGAGATAATCGCGCGCACAACCTTGGAAGTATCTAACAGCTATGCAAAATGACGCATCGCTCCGAGAATTTCCGCTGCAGCGTCACGCTACTTTCTTTTTCCTCAGCGCTGGACTAATAAAAACGAACGATCGAATAACAATCCAGTCGATAAGAATTTCATTCCTGGCGGATGAAGGAGAAGAGAGAAAAAGGTGGAACTTAATTAAGGTGCTCAAACTTGCTCGCTAAAAATATAACACATGCCAATAGAAATTTCCGAAGGTATCTCAATGATGAGATATAAATGGTATTACTTGGCCATTTCTTGGTAAGTATCGATTTACCTTTAGGCGAGAATAAGCAATGTCATTCCATGACTTCGGTGGAACGAATATTCCACAGGCATGCGTGTAACATTTCCTTTCTTCCATTCGCGAATACCGGCAGGATACCGTTTCCTCTCGAGCCCAGGTTGTCGCAAGTAAGACTGTTTCGACAGACTGCGCGGTGGTGACACGCACGCACGCAGCCGGGCTCTCTCCGTGTACGCGCGAGCGGGACACGCGAAGAGACGGCCTTCGGGTCGCGCTCGTTGCACACGGGATTTATTTTTAGATGCCATTAGAAGGCTCCGGTTAGTTATCCTGGCCGTGTAACGTGCGCCAAGAACTCGTTTCAGGCTCGCTCGCTTGTGCGCGCGCGTCCGCGTCCGCGCGCGCACACACACTCACACACACACATACACGCGCCACACTCGGGGATGCACAAATAAATTATATCCGCGCGTCTGGCGCGCCGCGGCGTCGTGGCGTCAGCTGCGCCTAAACGAGAAAAAGGAAAGTCCTTTCTTCAGATAGTATATTTATAGACGCTCGTACGCTATCACTGGGTTGCGTCCCTTTCAAGCGTCGCGAGCGACTCATTCAGATCTGGAGAGACCCTCCGACGGGGAATCATCCGCGGAATCGAGATCCCGAAGAGAGACCGCACGCGGGATATACGCTACCCGAGAAATCGATTTCCACGTGACTTGAGGTACGCGCGATAAAAACGAAAACGAGCTTGTCTCGAGCGAGTGAGCGAGCGAGCTCGCGCGCGCGGCAATCGTATTTATCTCAATCGGTTTCGCGCTTTCAATATCAGCCATCCACGAACGCGTCCGAATGTTCCGCGCAGTTTCGCTCGGATTTAGCAATTTCCTGCGACGATTTCCTTTTATTCCAATCGGGACGCCGGGAAAATCCAGCTGCGCCATATGGGCCGGACGCGATGAAAGACCAAGCGTGAAGGAATCATTTAGCGAGCTAAATGCCCGACAACCCTCGTACGTTGATTGCGCGCCGATATGTTTACAGATTTATCGACGAGTTTCGCGCAAATGATACCGGAAACATCGCACGAGCCCCGCTACAAATGCAACGTAGGTCAGAAGCTGAAATTTTTGCATTTTACCCCGGCATCAGTAACGAGCCATTGCCGTTCGATTCGCGAAAAGCGGCACGCGCGGAAATTCAAATTGCATACTCTTGTACAGTTCGCTTTCTAGAATTTTGTATTTTTTTTTTGTCGATTTCTCCAACTTTTATCTTTATGCCGTTTTTAACACGGGGAAAGGAGAGGGAGTACTATATGCCTCGCATAGTAATATTTGACACGCATACGGCGTTGTACATTATCTATTCGTGAAGAGAGAGAGCGAGAGAGAGAGAGGAATGAGGGTCTCCCGACGTCAGTCGCACGGTCATCCCCAATTGCCGTAGGAGAACCATTAAGATCACGTGTTTGTACGTAGTTGGACGTAAATCCAAAATTCCTGCCAACGACATGCCGCATGGCGCTAAATAGTTCCTCCCTGTTCTGGATATACGGATAACGACGAAAACCTGGATCTCTCCTTGGGCAGCGAGTTTACGACAGGATTAACGCGTCGTGCCATGTAAAACACTGGCTGATAAAACACGTGGACGATAAACACGCGTTTGTCTATATAAACGGGAAAGAAGTGATTTACGAGTAACTTTAAAAGTAGCCTTTCAGAGGACAGAAACGATACTCCGTATTTATCGACTGCATTATTTACTTTTTCGCTTTTAATTACAATAGTTTTTAATTGTGCATCATTTTCATTCTTTGCTTGACGATATTTATTAGTCTATTGTTTGCCCTCTGACGTTACTTATTACTGGATTCTTATTGTTACTGTAGCTCGTAAGGAGCAATTTATCGCGAACAATACGGGAGCAACTCGGGGGCATAAAACTTTGCAACAGAACTCCTTCATATATTCCAACGCTGAAATGTTGATGCAGTATATTGTGCAAAATTTCGTTGTAACAGACTATTTCGTTTATGCTACGTAATATGAGCATCCGCTTCGGGCCACGGCGAAACTGATGAAAGCGCGTTAAATATAACATATCGCGGGTTATAAAATTATTCTCTCGATGACGATCCTTGTTTACTAATCTGTAAAAATTGGATTACCTAACTAAACAAAATTTGCGCGTCAGATGGCGCATTTGCCGACCGGATTGCTGCAAAAGCCATACATGAATATTACAACGAGATATACATAAATTGTGTTGGAAAGCATTATTCATTCCGTCAGTTAAAATCCGTCCAAAGTACTTTGGTCTTTTAAATCTGTTTTTGTCTTCGTCTTTGTGCCGACATATCGCGACATACGAGCATATCTATAACGCCCGGCGCTCTGACTTTTATACTATCATTCGAAAAAAAAAAAAAAAGAGGGCTCCCTTTGTTCCACTTTTAAATCGCGATCGATCTTTTCAAGCGTTCCGCGCATTTTGAGTACGTTCCAGCCCAGGAAACGTTTTTCCTCCCTTTTCATTCCTATCTACATGATGGCGCCTGAATTATTTCTTTCTTTTGAAATTTTTGCATATTTCAACCCGTCGCGTTATTTAAATTAGCGATTATCGATAAAGGGTGCGGCTCCACGGCTCCATTCGAATCCGCGTTCCTGTTTCTCCGCTCTGCGATTCCGCGATCTCTTTTAAAAACGTTGAAAAAATATATTTTAATAATATAGCGCATGACTCTGCCGCGCTGCGAATTACGGACGGAAAAATCAATAGTTTCGTTCTCGGCTGTGCAATTTATGTGACGACTAAATTAATAGCTCGAACTTTCTCGCTATTTACGGAGGACAATGCTCGTCGCTCTCTGCAGGTAAATATTGTTTATTATAAAGACGGAGATCTTCCGAAATTTCGCTAGTAGAGCTGTATCGCGTCGGTAGACAAAACTTGTTGGACTTGTTAGCGAGTTTGCCGAATAAAAAAAAAAAAAATGGCAGAAACTAGACACGCGATTGTTACCGGGGACAACGCGATACCGGCTTGACAATGCAATTAGAATGAGACGTAATAAACGTACGCCACGATCCGGCATGTGAAAAAGGCACGTAAAAAAGATGTAGCGAAGAGTCATCGCATTTAACAAACCGTGCTTCATCGAATTGGACCAGCAATGTATGATGGAGCTTCAGCGGAACGAAGGACAAGCGCATATTCCGTCACCAGGCTATTGTTATCTATCTACCGACTTAATTACCTCGGTGTAGCATCGAAGTCCCGAGTTTTCGCAAGAGCGGGCTGTCTCTCTAACTCTCTCTCTCTCTCTCTTTCTCGCGTTAGATTATCCGACGAATAATTCTACCCGCCGGCGACGGTAATTACTCCCCGCGGGCTAAAAACGAAAAGAGCGCGCAGCCGGAATAAAAGCATCCGCTGGATATTTCGAGCCAATTATCCTGAGTAGCGGCCGGACGGCCGTCGGGCTGTCGCAAATCCATTTTGAGGCGGGTTAATTGTGCCGTATTGGTGCGCTCGGCCGCGTCGCGAAGGACGGACTCTCGGCAGAGAGGGAAAACTGTCGCCGTCGTGCCGAATTTACAGTCCACTCCTGAGTATAATTAGGCGCGGTGAGACAATATATTAATGCGCGGAAAACGACTCCGGACGTTAATCGAGATTCGCGCAGAAATGAGGTTGTAGGAGGGGGGAGGGGGGGGGGCTAGGCTCCCCGAAAATCACACGCAAACTTTTCGGTCCAGCGATCCCCGAAAAAATAAAAGATTCGGTGGCGCGCTCGGTTTTTCACTACCGTCACCGGCGCAATTCAATTTCGGCGTCGATTCGTGTTTGTCGTGTTCTCGCGTATATTTTTGTAAAAATGTTCTCTAGTAGATAACGTTGCTCACATTCGTGTTGTTATTTCTTTTTTTCGCCCTTTTTTATATATATTTTTTTATTTACTCCGCGACCGGCCCGTTAGATACCACAATTTTATATACGGATGTGCGTTTCGCCCGGTCCTTCTATACGACGTGCGAAAATCACTCAAACGATAAAAGCGCAATGAAAGGGCTGCTGAACGCTCTATTTTTTTTAAGCGACACGACGCGCCGCGGATCCACGGTGAGATCGAATATTTCTACGGTAATTTTAGCGCGCGGCGCCACGTCTATGTAAATACATCACGTATCGATTCTACTGACAAGTTAGCTGTAATCTCGAGTAATTATTTAACCACGTGTTTTTCGCTGTTCCTCCGTCGCTCGATCATTGCACGATAAATATTGATTGTACATTAATAACGCACGTGTGACGCTTATATATAATAAATAGAAAAATTAATATTTCTTTGTGGAAATATCAAGAGAAATTCCAAGAGAGGTATCCTCAGATATTTGCGTTGTAAATTATAAAAAATCCCAATTATACCATGAAAAGTTTTCTCATAAGAAAAGTTAATATTTGAGTTATTTTACATTAATAAAAGAATATATTGATCGTTTCTCGTATTACTCGAAAACGGTGAGGTTGTATAGCCGTTCATTTGTGCCGCGTCCATTTGCGCCATGCGTCGTATCAGATAAAAAGGGTTCGAAATATTTAAAAGCATGCCTTCCTGTTTCCGATAGTCCAACTCGTCTCGCTCCCTTCAGGTCGTTTCTTTTCTGCGCTCTTCTCGAAAGGCTCTCTCCGTCCTCGTCATCGTCGCGCGACCACGGCGAACAAAGGAACGACTCGATCGGCCATCACGGCGTTCCTCCGTGCACGGGAAACGGATATATGTTGTCGAAGAAGACGCGCGCGTTTTTCTCTTCCCGCCCCGAGATACGACGCGTTCTGCCTCACGGACGGAAGGAAAGATAGACATTTAAATCATTTTTAATGAGTCATGTAACAGCCGGCGTCACGCACAGCGCTAAAATCAGCCGGTCCCTCCGTAATGCGTGCGTGACGAATTACTTTGTAGCTCATCGGCACGACCGCGCTCTCGTTTCGCCCGAGCTTTTTACGACGTGACGAACGCTTAACGAGGCCCTCGTGCCCTTGCACACAGACCCGGTAACTTTCAATATTTAGCAAATACCGCGCGAGTGCACGCGCGCACCTTTCAATAATCTCTCGGCGCGTTTTAGGCGCGCGGCGTTTCGCGCCCGGCTCGTTGGTATGCGTGCGCACCATCTGCGAATCCGGTTTGTATTCAAAACGCTTAAAAGGGGTGTCCCGCATAAATCTCGAATATCTACGAAGCGAGGAAAAAAAAGGAGGGATTTACAGGCAATTTGGCGAACCGGATATTGACGCTCTAACGACGAGCGTCAGCCACCGCCGCTTTCCTCCGACGCCGCCTGTATTTATTCAATACGGGAGGAGGCCCGCGCCGCCCTCTCTTTCCCCACGTATGAAATCGTCCCCGAGTGCCATTGGAAAAAGTATTCACGCCCGCGTGAAGTTTTTATCGGCATTGTACGTGCCCGGCGTGATCGTTCGATTCGTTCGCTCCCGATAAAAATCCGCACGCCCGATAGAGGCCGGTGTCATTTCATACGCTTGCAGTAATCCGTTACATCTAACTGCACGTTACGCACGATCATTCTAATAGTTTATCTCACCGCAAAAAAAAAAAAAAGAGAGAGAGAGATGTATACGGAAAGGGGCGAATTCCTGCAATATTTGGAACGGGTCTTGCGCCCGGCCGGTATTAAAGCACAATCGTAGAATCCGATAGGTAAATATTGTTTATTTTTCAGATACCGATGACCGTGCCGAAAACTGGATTTTTTAATCCGTTTTTTGTTGTGAATATCTGTATCCCAGATGCATCGCACGCAACAATGAAAAATCGTGATTGAATTGCGCGCGGAGTTTAATAATTCAAAGATTTTGAATAAAAACGGACTAAATATCTATGAAACAATGATATCAAGGTTTACGAAATGTTTTTTTGCGCGTGACAAATATTTTTTTTCTACGAGTTTCCTCTGGTCTAGGACTTAACCCAGTTTTCGCTTTATTCCTATTTGTTTCAAAGTAAACATTCAAATTGGAAGCTTCAGGTATAATTGACAATATTGAACGACGAGTAAATTAGTAAGAGATGCAATGTGAACGTGTGTTAATAATTTAACAACCGCGTCTGTGACATCTTTGTCACTAATTCGTTCTTTTCCTTTTTAAACTCATTAATTATTACATTACCTGCTCGTATGTTTTTCAAATAATTACTTTACTTTTAATATGTTTTCAAGACTTCTTTGTCATACATCGCTCTCTTTCATTTTTGGAAATGGAATACAGAATTTCGATTTAGAAATAATTTATTCGACATGTAGTTTTAAATTAATAGTCCATTTTGTAATCAATGAATATTTAATTTATTCTTCAATTTTTTATACTGTCCCACATTTTTAATATTTTACTTTTTTCTCATCTCTTATTATAATTATTGAATGCTATCTCTGTCTTTATGCATGTGCCATGTCCGATGCGCAATTATTTTTCGTGTTCTTTTTGCCGCCGATAAATAAGCGAATAAATAAATGCATAATAATATACATTTTATATTTTCGTAAAGTGACGCATCCCACGATCGATGTCACCAATTACCGTCAAAACCAGGCGTGAATATAAGGATAGCCGGATATCCTGAACAGAGAATACGGCTACAAAAGATCGCGCAGCCGCGGGAATGAACGAAAATTAGCATACTAATTAAGCCCGCAACATTGCCGGCGCGTATGCGACGATAATTATGATCTAGTAACCTGTATTACGAGATATACAGTGCGGGTCAATATACAACAGTTGCAGGATAATCGCCGCGGCATGCGATGTCGAATACTATTTCGATCACGCAATGTAATAATTTCCATGAGACGGATGCGCATCCTAGTTGATATCGAAAGGCCATAATAACTCGCCGGATTAATAAGTTTAACAATCTATCTCGATAATCCGTATTAAACCACCGATTGATATGTGTCAATAACCATGCTCGCATCGTGCGGAGCGGCGATAAAAATGATTAAAAACCACCACCACCACATAAATAATATTATTTTATAAAATATCATTTTATACTCGAGCAAAATACTATTATCTCGCAATTTTATTTTCGCATTAAAACATAAAATCTGGAATCGAATCAAGATAGGGGCAATGTCTTCAGTGATTATGCATTTAAGTACAGATCGTTCTCGCAACCGTGTATTAAATTTAACGCCTGATCGATTAAGAGTAAAATGCAACTCCAAACGTTGCCAACAGTGCGATGTTCTTGATTTATACCAAGTGATACGAGACAAACGTTTCGAGGCGAGATACCTTACGGGATACGCTCTAAAACACAGGACCGCAAGTCGCAAAATAGTACGTCGACCACATCACAGCTGAGCTCTATCACGATTGTTCCTTTAGTCGAGATAAGTGTCAAGAGCGATCGCTAATGGTAAATATTTAAATAAGCGCGTCTACTCCGTTCTCTCCCCCGTCCCGTCACTCACTTTGAAGCTCACCGACATCAGCCTTTGTTCCCGTTCCACTGCACCCTCCGCTTGAAATTCCTGGCACAGAGAAAGCACGAAATGGGGAGGGGGGAGGCAGCGGGACGCTGTAACCCGGTCAGCTGCTAAAGTCGTCCTAACTTGATACCTCTAGAATGCAGGAATCGTACTGATTCGCGAGACAAAATTAACAAATTTCTAAGGAGCGCGAAAACTCGTTGTCAAGTAGATATATACTCGCGGCGAAATTTTGCGGATTGTTTCGGCGGTAGAGGAAGGGTATTACGAACGAAATTGTTACCGCAGCCACTCGCCGCGGGAGCTTTTCTCGCGAGGCTTATTTTAATCATTATTTCGTCGCACGACCCAATAAGAACTTAATCTCGGGCTGAATGAGAGACTGTGTCGCGCGCGTGCGTTTCATCTTCCGCGGCGCTCCGCTGGGCGGAACTAAATAAACAAAAGAACTAATACCGAGCGAACGCGCCACCTGGAAATCGGATTGGGCGAAATTCAATTAAGACTGGAGGAAAATTCTCCGGCGCGTTAACGCGCGATGAATCCGTAGGTCGTTTTCGCGCGATCCGATGGAATATTCCGGGGACGTATCGGCCGTATTTCCGCTTCTCAGACCAGATTTATACTTCAAAGTAGATGCGAATTTGCAAACGGGTCTGCAGCATCCGCGAATTCAAAATTATTCCGCGCAAGATCGAATATAAAGAGGAGAAAGAATGAAGGGGGCGGAAGAAGAGGGGAAGGGAATGAGAAAAAATATCTCGCGCTATTATTGCCGCGCTCTCAAACGGTTCTCCGACAGCTAATCGAGTTACCTCACAATTTACAGTGGCTACCTGGACCCGACGGGAGAGCAGCGTCGCAATCTAGTGCCACATACTGTCACATACTGTCTCTGGCGGCGGGGAAGCTATTCCAGCTACTTACATTAATGAGTTAGTGGTTAACTTAGCCACCTACGAGCAGTCGCACGCGCGCGACTCCCGGCGCGTCTTACGTCGCGCCAGGTGTTATGGGGTTCCATTATACACGCGGGGATGTGTGTATGCGCGCGAGTACCTACACGCATACATAAAATGCACATACCTACACTCGCGTATACGCGTATACATGGGGTACGGTATATATGCATGAGCGCAAATATGCATATACATACTACCGGAGGGTGTGTGCCACATGTAAGATTCAGCCGCAAACGCGCGCGCGCGCACGCGAGCATCTTGCATGTAGTAGGTCGGGAGTGACTTCGGCGCATGACCTCGCGGTACACCAATCTCCATTACTTTAGCTCATTACTGCTCCCGGTGTGGCGTATTATTAGCTCCCGCCAAGGCGACGTATCGCCTTACTGGCTTCGTCCTTTCCGCTCCCGCGACAGTCCGAAAATTATCTAATCTTTCGCTCGGCGGAAATCCGCCGTTTTTCCTTTCCTTTCCTTTCCTTTCCTTTCCTTTCCCTGTCTTTTCGCACCGCAATCGTGGCGCGAGAAGGCGCTCCCGCGCGAAATTGCGTCTTTTCCTCCGACCGCGAGGCTGCTTCGTAGAGCCGAGGAATGAACGTTGTTAATAATAATAATAATAATGGCACAAGGTGTCTACGAGGCTCGCATCAAACTTAAGAAACGAGTACAACGAGTATCTATGGAAGAGAAAATGCCGAGTCGCTCTCCCTCTCTTCAAATTACACACCATTCGTTGCTGCTCGGACGAGCGTTATTGCGATCGTTAAAATTACTGTGACGGCGGTCTTAGATCAATTTTATGCTCCGAGTGTGCTCACCGTTTGTAACGAGGCCCTAGCGCCGGCAACGACCGCACCTGAAGTGCATCCCATGCGTTTCTCACGGACGCGGCCGCCCTTTGTTCGCCATTCTCACGTTACGGCGAGAGAGGGACGTAGGACAATTAAGTGCAAAATCCCCTACGTCCATCGCGTATCGCCGCGGATGTAGGGAACGGGGGCGGAATGCGCTACGCCCGATTGTGGGACCGGGGAGCGAGAGTCCCGCGACCTCTTTTTTTTTTAACGCGGCATTCTATTTTAATGCGGCGCGCCGGGGGAGGCCTCTACATTCATTACATTCGAACCGATGTAGTAACAGGTGCGCGTGCACGGGGCTCCCCTTAGACCGATCGTCGGCTCGTCGTAATTTATCATACTAAGAAATGACAGTACGGTAACGCCCCTTGTTTGATCGTCGGGAGAACAAGCCGCGTCGTCTACGGGCGACACATAAATCCCGTATACAAGAGGTGGGCGCGATATCTATAGATACTGATTGAAGTTTTTGCTCTTAATTTCATTAATCATTCGTACAAATTCCACGGAGCTCGTAAATTATTTAGTAAATCTTTTCAGGAACTGCAGCGGACAAAATCCTCCGGACGGCGCAAACATGGTCATAAATTAATAACGGGGAAATGTTAAACACGAGAAAATATTGGCAGACGTAATTATGATTGACGGGCAGGTGTGTGTCTTTTCTAGAATGAAATAAATAATCAATCAGGAGCGATGTGACACGTTCGATCGAATGACGCGTCGACAACAGGGTTGATTAGAGCGCTCAGAGTCCACAAGATACGAAGCACGGAGTGAGCGAGCACGCGTGCCTGAAATGATCGACCGCGAATGCGCTAAATAATAAAAAAAGCGGTCTCGATAAACTTTTAACGTATTCATTTTCGAAGCCGCGAGCGATGAGTTTCGCGGCACCGGCGGTATTAATTACGGAGCGGCGTACAGTAATCAATAGCCCGCAATACCTTCCCACAATAGACAAGGCTGCCAGCGCGGTATTGTTGTCTGTGCCGGAGAGATCAACTATCGAAATGAACACGAAGACGACGGAGCCGGCAGCAGAAGCGGCGAGCCAGTATCGGCTACGGAAACTCGCCCAAGATTTGGTTTCCAGCAAGTTTCGCGTAACAAACTTGGTCGCTGCGCCGGGGTCTCGTGGCGAGACTTCTCTATAGGACACGTCGGCTCTTACATTATGCAGGTTACCGCGGTCTCGTGGCCCTTGTCATCTTTCGCCCTCGAAGCCGTCACGCGACAATGTAAGCGAGTGACCGGGGGTACAGCGATATTCCCGTATAACCGAACGCGGCCCCATAAATAATACGCGGCGCGTCCGTACAGCCGCAGCATAATTCCCTGAGGATTCGCGTGGGCCGCGGCGTCAGGTACGTTGCGCTATGCGGAGTATATCGGTATCCGATAACGATTTGGAAACAATTTCATCCGTAGTCTGATTGATCAGCACAGATTACAGTGCGGAAAGTATGCGAAACGTTCGCGTCGTCAATTCGCGAGGGACGCCGCGAATTCGCGTCCCGCGACGGCGACGTCGTGCACGATGAGCGTTACGTTTAAAAAGTGATCGTTAAAAACTAATCGGAAGTGAATTACACAACACGAGACTCCGTCATTCCGGCACTCGAGATAGCGATAAACGAATTTGTGGGAGCGACACTGTGGGAATGCGATTACTATGCAGGAAGTACCGTGATATTCCCATGCTGTATCTTATCAATGACGAGCGTGACGAATTAGAGGTCGAAGAAACGACCTTTGACTCGTCACGCATTTCATTAACAATTACGTTTCTCAAATGAGTCAATTGTAATTTCTAAAGCCGTATTATTTCGACAAATCTGCCCTGTGCCTGAATTGTATTCTTACGTTGCATTATAACGAGACCTGCACCCTCGCAATTATCGTAGGAAGAAAACGGACCCAAAGGGCGTTGCATGTTATGGATATCAATGTCGCAGCCCTCGAGGCATGGCTTCGTCATTAAACGCGCTCGATACCGTCTAGATCGTGACTCCTTTCGAAACGTGTCAAAGGGGTGACGAAAATTCGATCTCCGCGTTGAAACGGGTCGACCCACGTGACGTTAACCCATATGAATCCATATGCATAATGCAGTCGGCGGCGAAGGAGGGAAAGAGGAAGAGAGAGGCGATGGAAGAGAGAGAAAGAGGGAGAAGGAACTCGTACAAGAGTCTGACTAACGATCGAAACGTGTGACACGAGAGTCAAGAATGCGGCTGACGTCACCAGAGCCGCCGTGGCACACTCGTTCGCTGTATACCTGATGCGAGTCAACTTCGGCGCTTCCACGAAGGGAATTACACGTACACGTCGGTCGCGCTTATCGCGAACGAGCACATCCGTCGTATATCCGCGCGCGCGCGCGCAAGCGTATATAAAATAGTCGCGATTATGGGATGTAGCGAATATACGAGACGCAGTCGCGAGAGCGTGAGAGATAATCAATTTTCACACGTTTGCGGCGTAAAATTCCCGCGGTATGCAGAAGCCGATGCTTCCATGCACCTCGCGCGCCTAATTACAATAGCAGACTGCGGGGGCGAAATACAGACGGCGTGCGTGTGTATGAATGTGTACGCTGTGTGTTGCCTTTCTCTCCGTTCGCCAAACACGTTCTTCGTCACGTATTAAATTTTGGCGGTGTAGCACGCTCGGAGATATGTGTTGATTAAGATACCGCGTTCGACATCTTGCCTGCCTGCCTGCCTCTCTTTCGCTTTTATTTTATACGTTACGCTCCTTTTCACGCGAAATATCTACCACGAAGGTGCAAAGTGCATTTGAAACGAACTGACCCGGCATAAACAGGGCATACGTGCGCGCATCGCTGGGAAAGAGTTGGCATTTAAAAGTGCCATTAATATACGGTTACACGCGAAAGAACGAGTGGAAGTGGCGATGCGTTAAAAAGATTCAAATGAAAAAGCCAAATTGGCTCTCCTCTCTCTCTCTTTGCCTTTCTCTCTTTCCCTCTCATTCTCCAACGCTCCGCCGGTCCATCCCGTTCACCACCTTTCTATTGCCCTTCCGGGACTTCAAAGGAAATTCAATGAGCGAGTCCTGCGTATGTGCCGCGCATGAATGACAATGTACGTGCCACGTTCTCGTCACATACACGCGTGAGAGAGGCACGAAGTTACCACGTGCCAAGCACCGAGTACTTGACATCCGCCGGGTACTCGAACGGAGAGAATTGGCCATAGCTCGTCGGCGCCGCACTCCCGATAAGTACTGTGCACGAACCGGAGCTATCCTCGATAGCCGGGCGATTTGCGTGAGTGAGTCCTGTGATTCATTCCATCCGAATAGAGGGCTTTCACTCGATAATTAAGCGAAGGATCCGCCGTCGCCGTCGCCGTCGCCGCCGCCACCACCGCTGCCGCAATCGCCGTCGCCGCGAGCGAGACCGCCAAGGAATTACTGACGTAGCAGTGACTCGACGGAAGTGCCGATTCATCCGCACGTAATGCTTCGCGGTCGGCACATTGACATCCTTTCTTCTCCCCCCCCCTCTTCCCCCTTCCCAACGATTATAGGTTAATAACTTTATGAATGATTATCGTTTAATATTATTTACTTGCAACGAACGAATATTGAAAATTAAACGAGGCGTATTCAAATAACGTTGCGATATTTAGCAGCCGGTATGATTAAATATATGACAAAATTAAATAGATTAAATATTCTCATTTGTGAACAACGCGGTCGTTGAACGCGTGTATCGCGGCGTAACAATTGCACACGCGCGCGCGCGCTTCTCGATAAAACCGCAATTTCCCGGGTCGTAAAATCAAATGTTACGTATATAAAGGCCGGCTACGATCCCACGTACTTTTTCTTCGAACGGACTATCTCCCTCGCGCTCTCTGTGTCTCCTTATCTCCCGCGCATCGACTCCATTTTCCGGCGAATCTAATTTAAGCGCAAAGTTGTTTGCTCTAACTATATCCGTGGTTATCGATTTACGATTAGCATTGCGGCTAAGGACTATACTTCGCGCGAACCCCCGTCCGCAGTTCGGCCGGGGCGAGCGGATAGCGTATTCGCTCTTCTTTCAACAAACTGTTTCGCGCGCTTTAAAAATAATCACGCGCTACATTCTCTTCCAGCTCTTTTATTCCTTTTACGACCATGGGAAAACCGCAGCGGTAAGCTTCCCGGTGATTGGGCTTTCTGTTACTTTTTCCTGCCGTGCTCGAAAAGCTCCCCCCCCCCTCCTCCTTGGATGTTATTTCATTATTACTCTATCGACGCGAAAGCGAATGTATACATACCGCCGACACACTGGGAAACGCAAGTTTCATTACGGAATAATTACAAACTAATCACAAATATCTGATTATCAAATGAACCAAATTTACGTCTCGGTTAGGTGATGCATGTTAATGAATTCGAATTTATGAAGCCGACTAAATGAAAGTGCGTTTATGAAGCTAAAACTTATGTAGGGCCGTATTATCATTAATTAGCGATTCGGACGGCTATGACAACGCGCACGCTGATTTATTAAAACTTTTGCGAAAGTCACGTGCGTGGAGGCACGGTAATATTTTAACGAGCGTGTCACACAGGTTACATGTCGTATGTACTAATGCGCAATGCCAACTGTATGAAAACATTGTCAGCCGGCACTGAATCTCTGCGCCGAATCGAATCTAAAAATGAGAGAAAATCGGAGCCGGTGCAGTTTAAGATAAATAAACAAAAGTACCGTCGTGAAAGAAAACTACGTCGTAGAACGAAGTAGATAGTCTTGAATAAAATATTATTACAACACCGTATTCCGTAATATTCATAATGTGAAACAGCCATCGTCGAATGCGCTCTCCGCGTCCGGTGGCTACGTGTAATAAGCAAAAAAATATAATAATAAGCAATAACAAGAACAAATGGCGAACGTGGCGCGCTGAGCGGCCGACGGCTCGCGCTGGCGAGCGACGAATTCCGTCCACAGTTTCGCCGTTCGTCGTGGAAATGAATTCCTTCTTTATTCGGAGGCGTAACTGAACGACGACGAATCTCGACGACGGCGGCAACGGCGGTCTAACGACGTGTCGCATTAAAAGGCACCACGCCTCTCTCTCTCTCTCTCTCTCTCTCTCACTCTCTCTCCTCATGCTAAGAGACGAAAAAATATTTTAACTGTCGCGCCGGATCGCGCCCGCTACTCGCGCTCATTACGTGTGCGAGCCACGTTCGCGTTCTAAACACGCGAGACGTGCCATCACGTAGCGTCTAGGAACGCTCGCCGGAATTGCAGAAGGCAGGGCAGAGCCGTCTCGTGTATTCGTTGCGCTTTGGTGGGCACGGAAAAGTGCCGCGGGAAAAAGAACGAGGACGAGGGCGAGGGCGAGGCCGAAGGTGAAGCCGACCGAGGGGTGAATGGCAAAGAGAGGCCACGAGCTTAACGGCGAAAAGGCAGTTTCTCGCGGACGATAAACGGCAGGCGGTGGGCTGAAATCTCCCGAGTCGAGAGCTTTAGGGTGGGCCAACGCCACTTTTGACCGGGCTTTGTAAAAGACCCCGATGTTTCTCTCGCTCGTGATTCGAAAGTAATGGCGCGCGATGCGATTTCTCGTATTTCTCCCCCCTTTTTTTTTGCGCTTCCTACGTTTCTGAGCGTAAACGCACGCCAGACGGGTCGGACGTCGATCGGACAAGGAATTATATGACGACTCTCGGAGGCCTCTTCTCCATTGCTGTGCAATTATCCCGAGTGATGAATAAATTATGTTAACGTAATTGCATTTAGGAAACAATGACGCGGAATGATTAGCAATTTAACATTAATAATACGAGTTTACGCATAGCGGTAGAGGATTACGCCGGCGATGCGCGGAAACAATTGAAACTCAATATTGATGATTAGTAATTAGTGCAGATGTAGTATATTTCAATAGAGTTACGAAGAACGTATCGATTTGCGAGAGAAAAATTATATTTAAAGCTCTACAACTATACGATCGGCGGTAACTTCCATTAACTTCCATTAATGTTCCAAAAATCGGCACGGTGCATCAAAATAAAACCCCCTTCGCGAGCCGGTTATCAGTATAATTTCGCCAGCGCGTGCGGGACACACGTCCGTGAATTTCGCGGAGTAAAACGAAGAGAGAATTAGCACAAAGGTTTCGCAAAACACACAGGACTTCCGACGATGGAAAAGGATCCCTTTAGGAAGTAACTATACGCAAAGTTAACTGTCACGGGCAAGAGCGACCTTCCTGAATATCCTCTCATCTATCATGACATATTCGCGTTGAATGGTAAGAGGTAGGGGTGGATGGAGCGCTACGTAACGTGAGCCCTACGAAGAATGGCGGAATATAAGCGGTACCCGGTTATACGGCCCCGTTTCTCGGCTTCGATCGGCTTTCGAACCTCACAAATCTCCGATATCTCTCTTTGACAGGCGATGTCTAAAATTGAAAAGCAGGCAGAAACAAATCGCTCCGTTTTTCCGACGCGAGTTTCTCTCCCCTCGCCTTCTTATTTCGCGATGCCGCCCGACGTTATGGATCGCTTCGCAGTCAAAGCATTTTGACAATGCGAATTCTCCAAACATCGCGTTTCGCGATCAAAGGGATTGTGGCCCTGTCGTCGCGAACGGTAAAGTAATTTGCTAGACAGCGCGAATTGTAAATTATCGACAACGTATGAACCACGAAACCCGACTCGGGGGCTCGCTTTTGCACATGGATCCTGTCGGAAGATACACTTGTTCAAATTGTACGATGAGAATTAAAGATTGGAAAATCGCCAGATGTTTATATTTCATCTCTGAGATCTGTGAAAAACGCACATGTTTTTGTAAGTCTGGAAAGATTGCGGGTGGGATGAGTTGCGAAAGTCGAGAGCTAACGTGAAAAATGTTAACAAACCGCCATAGAAACTGCCCGCAAAATTGCAGGAACAGGTGATGCCCGGCGCGCAACTGGAGCGTCCGAAAGATTACGGGAAACATCGCGCGCGAGCAGAGTCAACGATTTTTCTCCTACGACGGGAAAATGTACCGCTGCACCGCAAACTCGGCGTTCCGTTGGGAAGCGGTCCGAGGATGTTTGCAACGACACCTGCATTAGTGGCACAAAGTAGTCGCGCTACTGATTACCCACCGTGAGAAAACATTCTCGCCAAGTCCTGATTGCGCGCAAATACCTTATCAAGTCGTCCGACGTTTAAAGAAAAGATGGACGAAAGGGGAAAAGCTTGGCGTTCCGCAAACCTGTGACATTTTTCATGTTTTCGAAAGTTTGCGGTTTGAAAAAAAAAATATGCCGACGTACAAGGGACCGCCCCAACTCTATCCCGGCAACTGGATTTTCGCGAAAAACTTTGCGCTCTAAAAAAACTACGTCGTTTTATTTGCCGCCTGGATGAAATTCTGATTTTTTTTTTTTACGCTACTGTGTTATGATTCTATTTAAAGCATCGCATGCCGCGGCCAGATTATGTAAATTTGTTACATCGATTTTTCTTAAAAAAATTAGAGATGGAAAGTTTAATTTTTAGACTTAACAATTTAAATTTACTATAGCACGTTAACGCACGCGGAACTTACATATTTTTATGATATCAACAGTAATTACGTTACTTTAGAATACGATAGCGGCTGAACTGGCACGACAGTGGGGACCGGTTTCTGAGAAACCGCTTGGCTAAAATTCTGTTTCATAAAAGTTTCCTGAACTTCGGCTAATTCTGCTAATTATTGCCGGCTACAGAATGACGTGACGTAGAGTGATTAATGGCGTGTACCAGCGGCAGTGTAACAGATCCAATCTCATAAAGCGACGTTTATGTCTTACGAGGGCGAGTATATTACCGCGTACAACCAATTTGGTCTACCAAAGCCGTATCAATATGGGGGATCACGTGAAAAAATACACGTTATTAAATTTCGTCATCCACTAAACTTCAAACTTTTCACCGTGAAATCTGAGAAGGGTACAATGAAGCACATGAGAGCACGAGTAATTATAGGCTATAATTAATTAAAAGGTGTGTACACATGAAGGTATTATTAGGAAGGGAATTTTATTCACGTTGATCCATTTAGACGGCCTCTACAAAGGGTACGAGGGAGGTAAATACTATAATACGCATGTCACGGCTCAGAATTACCTTGAATCGCTAATTGAGCATTCCCGATGCACAGAGGGGGCCTCGAGTTCTCGAACTGACTGACAGCTTTATCCATCCCCCATGCTTAAGCGGATCATGCGATATCCATCCATACGAGCGTTTCAATAAGATGAGTGATCTCAAGATTACGACTACTATTCATGTTTCGCAGCTTTCGATGACGTCACAACCCCAGATAAACTGCCATACAGGGCAAATGAACCCGATTTAACGACTAATTCTTGACTTGGGACTATTTATTTATCTTTTAATATTTTTCTACTTATCTCTTTATTTTTATCTCTAAAGATATCTGTACCTAAATAATAAATGTTACACAAGAGGAATATTATGAGATAAAGATATGCCCGCGCTTCTGACATCGCAAACACCCACTCATCGAAGGAATATTCTATAAAGCCCCGTAAACGTGATAAAATTTTGAATTTCACATTGCATAAAGTCATAACCGTAATGACATCTTGTTCTATAACTCAAACTATGTGCATATGCACGGTAATAAAGGGAGCCGCCCCCATTTTGCGAATGGCGATGCAATCGGAAATCTCTCGCATCCGGGGACACACGGATTCATTTGAAACGACGGCGCAAAAAGCAGCGGATCTAAAGGCACATTGTGCTCTCTAACTCGACCCCCTAATCACCGTCCCTTCGTGCACGCGGCTTTGATTAAACGAATGACGGGTTACGCGACTTGTCACAAAGCGTTCAAGAAAAAGAGACAGAAGGAGATGAGAACGAATTGAGGCAGGACACGCTATAAAATTCCCCGGCATATATATTTTATCGGCAGATATGTCAACCCAATATGTAGAAAAATGAAGGTTGTTTTAACATCGAGAAATCAGTCGCTTATTGAATTCAAATTCAAATATTTAGGCTGACATTTAGAACATCGAGAATATCGTACATAAATAAAAAAAAGGTTGCAAATTTACACCGGATCGTGTTTTAATAGAATTTTAATTTTAGATTTAATTACGAAAGTATAACTTTTGTAATTAAGTTCACGATACGTAGGGTTCTTATCCGACTGTAACGAGAAAATCGATTGTAAAATGTTGTACATAATCTAAAATTACACTGAATAAATTAAACATATATAAAGTTCCTGAATACGTATGTGCAGGGAGCGCTACAAAAAAAAAAAGAGTCCATGTGCCTACATTAAATATAAAATCGCGTCACGCCAGATTGTATTTCGCGAGAAAGTCGGACACTCTATAGTCGAATCACCTTATCGCTCAGCGTAACAACGCGCGTAAAAGAACTTTTATCAGTGGAATGCGTGAGGGTTTATATTCGGATTTGCGTGGAAAATTAACATTGTCGACGATCTTGCGTGTCCGCGTTGGAAAAGTTAATATCGGATATGCGACCGCACACATAAAACAGTGATGCGCGAGCACGCCGGCTATATATATACATATATATACAATATAGCTAGGTGTATCTATATCGAATATTAAGATTTCCATCGGCGATAAATCACTTATAACGCGCACATACTCCCGCAGCGTATTCCGCGGCAGAATTTATGAATGTAAAAACGTCGCGGAAATACTGTCGTGCCCGCGAAACCCGGGCGTTTACATCCACAAAGATCGCGCGGCGGCTGTGTCTGTGAAAAACGAGCGGTGTTTCCATCTCCGCGAGCTTCCGTGCTCGCGATCTAATCGCTCTCGGTCAGAAAGCCGCAAATCGTCCGCAAATTAACGGAGGGGAGAGGGAAAAAAAAAGAGAGAATCAGAAAAAAGAACGTTAAAACCCGAATATAGCGCAACACTCGGCGCGGTGAAGGCCGCGGATGTGCGTGTGAGAGAGTTAAATACATCCGCGAAGATCGTATCCCGAGAGCGAGTCGCAACCGGCTTGCACAACCGGCTCCTCTTCTCGTTCCTTCATCCTCTCTCCCGAGTCTACTTTATACGAAGTGTACATTTCGCACAATATAAACGTTGCGTATATGATACCTACGTCTAAACCCTTACGAAGGAAAACGCAGCAATGCGGTCCATTTACTGCTCGAGATGCATGAAGATTCGCATTGCGCAGATCGTACATTCCGTGCCTTTTAAATATTGCGAAATATACCGCGGACAATGAATAACTAGGGTGTGCTTTTAAAGTTAAAAGTTAGAATTCAAAACAGCGTGTTAGGCGATTATGTGTAACTTTGTAACACACCCTTTCTCTCCCCCCCTCCCCTTCCGTTTCCCTCTGCTCGTCCCTTATTCAGTCCCCTATTCAATCTCAAACAAGAAGGAATCTCTCCACCGGCGTACTTTGACCGTAGGCGTAATTCGTTTAATCGAAACTGCGTCTCGGCGGCGCCGTTGAAAGCCGGTGCGAGCGAGCAACAGATTCTAGGGCACTTCTCTCGTCGCCGCGACTGTATTTTTCCCAAGTGCACGCTCACAGTGGGAAAGTATGACGCGGCGCAACCACGCGAGTGGCGCGGACAACGGCCATGTGCACACGTGCACCACACACACACACACACACACTCGCATCGCGCGCGGCCGCGTAGCTGTCGTTGTCCAACAACAATACCGCTGGCTCCGATGCGGGCAGCGTCGCCGAGAGTATCTGTCAGCTTATATTCCCACTTAACCATTCTCCCTCGAGTGACTGTTATTCGTGTACATACTACTCGGGCGCGGAGCGGATCCGCTCGCTGACCTTCCATTTCCACACATGTTACTACGGCGAGCGCGAGCGGAATGCCCGGCGCTCGCGCGGCTATTACCGCACACGCCCGAGTGTCGCAAACGAAAGATGAGTTCGCGGCGTCGGATACACAAAAGGAAGCGGCATAAGATGTCCTGTCTCTCCCGAGGAGAAATTGAATCATATCCGGAGTAGTGTCACGTGGTGTGTAACGCTGAACTGAAATGCTGTTTCTCGCTTTCTCTCGGAAAATAACATTGACGTCGGCACATTTCGGAGAAAAGCGGGAGAAAAAGAGAGAGAGAGAGGGGGGGCAGGACACGGTCTTCCCTTTATGCGCAGCCTATCTATATTTATCAAAATCGCGCGGCAACGTTACGGCGTGCCGTCCACGCGAATTACTCTCCATTTCCTTCGTCATTCACGAAGCTGCTTTTGTCGGACGTTAAGTATCTCCGAGTATAATTAATCATATTTCCCCGCCGTCATTCACCCTTCGAGGTCACGATTACGAGGCCTATTTCCTTTCACGAAAGGTGCCGCCGTCACCGCCGCCTGAATTTCTCACTGCCGGCGATGAGCGAAACGGAAGGCAAAGGAAAATCCACGGAGACGAGCGATATTCGAGATTGTATCAGGAGGTAGTCCCGTCACCGGGAGGGAGAGGGCCATACCCCGCCTGGCTCGCAGTATGACCGAGCGAGCAAGCGAGCAACCAACCGAGCGGTAGTCGACCTGTGTAATCCAGTTACACCGCTTCAGGACCAGTTTTTCCAACTTTGATTATAAGAGGTCACCGTATACACGAATGCGCGCGAGATTTCTAGCGCACGTCGCTCCCGGTTGAGCGAACACGCGAACAGTACGAGGTACACGAGTACCACGTTTTATCCACCTGTCGCTTTCCGCGGAATTAATTCGCGAAATCCGCCTAATGAAACTCGCTCGAGAAGTTCCCGACTCGAACGCGACACCAGATTCAACGTTTTCTGATGTGAATGAATCGTTAAGGGGCGTAAAGTCAAGTGCGATTTTTACCGTCGATTTTTTATCCCGCTCGCTCGTATAAAAAGAGAGCGATACAGAGCGTGCTCGATTTGAATTTATAATTTTGACTTTTTAAAGCTGTAAGTTTTTAAAGTTATAACCGTGTAATTTCTACTTCCGCGTCGAGAATAATAAATTCCGCGAGGATATTGAAAGACCGATATTTACGCAAATTAAACTTTACCGCCGGATATTAATGTATGCGCTTGTTTGCATCGTTGAAATGTACAAATCTCAGCTTTATGAATAGACGTAGATCCGTATTATTGCAGCTAGTAAAAAGTATAAGTGCCGTAGTTTATTGTCATGTATACGGTGCGGAAAATACGGGGTAAGTACGCCTCGACATTGCCATAAAATCATATTGTTTATGGCACTAGATATTCCTTAGGAGGGCTGTTCCATATGTCTCATGAAAATAATGCAAATTTCAAAAGGTATACATATTTGAGGCAAAATATAAAAACGCTTCATCTATCAAATACATTCGTACGAGAAAATTAATAATTCGATATATATGTATACTTGGAAGATTTTGGCAATATATAAAATTTAATGTCGATACTCAAATACCGAGACACTTATGATAACTAATTCGCGCAAATAAATGCAAATATCTGCATTTATCCCAATTAAGCATATAAAACTTATAGAAATCTAGATGTAAATACCACGTAACGACCGCAAAGTGAGTTGGTCTTCTTGAGAAAAGAAGAGAGGCTAAAACTTCCGCGGCGAAGCATGTGAGATTTAGAATCGGCAAGTGAAGTAACGAGTTTCTCGATTTTCGTTAGAACCGAGCTATCTCCGAGTTTTTTCGTTTAAAAGCTGCTCGTAGAAAAGACAACGTGCTTTCCTTCTTCCGTGCGAACTTTTAAATTCCTAGTTACGGCATGTCCGGCAAAGAGGCCGAAGCCCCTCTTCTTCGGCGTTACTTAAATGTCCGTCTTTCGTACAATCTCTCCTGCGCGAATTTTTTCTCTCTTCCCTCCCCCCCCCCTCCACCACCACCCTCCTCTTTCTCTCTCGGCCAAATTCTCGCCAAGATGTAAGTAATAAGAACAAGCATTTCGTGACACAGCGATTCGCACAAAGATCCGGTCTTCCTTTGCCGTGACTGCGCGCCGCGAGATCTAGGGGCGTCTAGCGATAAATAAACGCCAAGATGACTCTCCGCGTCGTGAGGACAGCTAAGGTAGCACCTGCCGGGCTCCGCCGGGCTTTAATAATGTTGACATCGCGCTTGCGTCTCGCTGTCGAATGCGCTAAAGCCTTCAGCAGTATTAACACGAAGAGCGGAATTCTGACTGACTGCCGCGAGATGCAGGCCGGCGATGCGAATAATCCTGTGATTTAATCGTTGCTTAAATCTCGAGTCGGAATATACACGGGCGATTCAAAACGCGAGGGGCGTGGCGGGGAAGGGGGAGGATTAAAACGCGAAAACATCTGCCCGCTCGAATTTCACTTCAACGCACAGGTGCCGGTGTTATTTCAACGTGTTTTCAACATGTTTCTCGAGACCCGTCTTTATAATTTAATGATACGGCAAAAGAATTTAGCGAACTTTTCATCGAGTACCATCCACGTTCCGATCGTCGAACTTCGCAGGTACTTAGAGCAAGCTAGAAACTTAATACCAATCGAAGGCGGGTGCATGAGGGCGGCCAAGCGTGGTGAAAATAGAGTCCACTCGAGATCTGTTCTGAAATTTCAAGAGGCCAAAGTCGGTGTGCTTGTTACAAAGGTTCTTTCCTTCGCCCTGTATCTGGCTGTTACGTACGTCGACTTTCCGCGAGAAATTCATTTTTGCCACCAAATTGACCTCTTTATATATATATCCTCCTCGCTATCCTCCTTTTCTCACTATTACTCCTCGATCGCGATGCGAGATATTCTTCTTTCTCTCTCTTTCGCTCGCTCGCTCTCGCTCGCTTCTTTTATACCACCATAGCCGAGTATAGACCGTGTTATAGTTCACAGCCGCGCTCCCAGCATCTTTATAAGCGTGCGAAGTTTACGGATAGACGTCGCGGCTAAATATAACCGTCGATATCCCATTCAGAGCGCGCGGCAAAAAAAAGGATGAATGGAAACGAGCGCCGCTTGATGACGGACCTCCGCAATCTTCCACGTAATACTACGGCGAAACGGCCAGAAATTATACGGATGCGCCAGATAAACATTTTTACTCGCGCGCGCAATACATGCAACGATCGTCAGGATCGCGAAACTCGGAATGTGGAATGAAACGGGCGAACGGACGAAAGTAACGCAAGATCGATGGGGGGTTCAACCCGGTTTCGCGGACGACGACGGCGGCACCGTTCACGGGGAAAGAAAGCGCGAGGAATGCGCCGGACGGACACGCACGCGAAAATCGTTTCCCCAGGGCAATAACGTGTAAGCAATCGGTAAACGTGAGCAAAGTGCACGCTTCGTCGCTAGTGGAGCGCGAAACGCGGACCGATTCCGTTTTGCTTTTGTTCGCGAGCCGACTTCCGCACATACACAGCGAGAGTGGGACGGAGTGAAAGATAAGAAAAACCAGGAGAGAGAAAGAGAGAGAGAGAGAGAGAGAGAGAGGGAAACCAACGCGACTCGTATACGGAACAGAGATATTTATTTTTGCAACACCGTCAATCTTATCTTCGCCCGACCTCGTCAAGCCGCTCTATTTAGAATTAGTCGAACGGAAGTGCGGTGTGACGCAACGCGACAGACAACGTCTCGCGGTAAAACAAGCGGTATCGCCGCCACCGCGCTTCCGGTGCGTCTCGATACGCCGAGGTCATAATCGTCTTTCCCACAGTGGCGCTTACAGTCCGGCACTGCGTGGATGCACTAACGCGGAAATATTACCCCGAGGTACGATTTACAACTTAGGAATTTGATAAATCGCTGCAAAACTCGAGAACTGATAAGCACGACAAAAATGCGGTCGTTCAACTACAACTCTCCTTTCTTGTTAGATTCGAGGGAACGAAAAGGCAATGGACTGTCTTGTTATGTATAAAAATATTGCGATTGACTTTGAGAATACTATGGACGATGAGTTATAAAATAGAATTAATATGCGAGAAAAATAACGAAATGTATAGTTGACATTATAATGAATGTCACAATGAATAAAGATAATGAATATAAAGGTGAATCTTTTACTATTGAATTCCCGAGAATCTTCATTCCTCAGTACATTCCTTGAAGAGTTCCTTTTATTATTATAAAATGCAAAATGGAACAAAAGTTTGCGCAATTTCTCTCTTTCAACAAGTTCCAGTCTCTGTCGTCTCTCCTTCCCTTTTTTTTTCCTCCCTCCTTCAGAGAGCAAGCGGCCAAAGCCTTGCATTCAGAAAGAGAAATATTCCGTCTGTATCTTGTAATTAAAACGTCGCGATCGAAAAACTATTTACGCGCTGCATCCGGATTCCAAAGGCACCGGCAATACTAGCGAAGAACGTTAAATTAAACGTGGCATGATGTACCATAAGTTGCTAATTCAAGCACCGGCAGACGAGAGAGAGTCTGGAAAGGCAATTTCGCTTCTCTCCCGTGTCCCGCTGTAGTCGCAGGTAATTAGAACTGCGAACGCAAGAGTGCATATTGCATGCAGACGCGCATGCATTGCGACGACGACGTTACAGTCGAACTTCCTGCGGCGGTGAGAATTCGACGGGAACGTCCAGGGTCTTCGCTGTTTTAATTCCGAGGTGAAAAAAAAAAGGGAAAGACATCACACGTTAGACATGTTTCTCCAGATAACAGTATTATCAGTCCACTTTTTAAAAATGCAAATATATCTCAATTAATTATAATTCCGCGCGAGAGGAACTGCGACTAAATAGTTGAAACAATAGAAAATTCACGAAAAAAAAAAAGTTGCGATGAACAAGTTGATATGTATATGGGGACCGTCTCATTTGCAACAATTTATAATCTTTTCCGATTATCGTCATCAAAGATCTCACGTAACGGCAGTTAAATTCTCTTCCTCCTATCTGAATTATCTCGACGTGTAAATAAAAGTGGAATACTGGGAAAGACAGGTAGAAAAACGATAAAATTCCCGACGCAGCAGGCGCGTGCTCGAAACTATAGCGACTGAACGGTTATAACTACCGTCTTTGCGTTCACTGTAAATTCCCTTTTGCGACAAACAGCGAAATTTGCACGTACGACTATGCGAAAATTTACATTTTATTGCTATCGTTGCTTTTTATCTTGGCCCCGATATTTGCTCCCCGGCGTGAATCATGCCACGTGTATATTTTATGCACCGTTCATGATTTTGGCGGAGCTAATCAAAACAGATGATCGCGCTTTGTGCAGTTCAGTCATTGTATTACAGTGAATCATTTTTCCGTTTCCTCCCGTTACGTCAACGTATCTTCCTATAAGACACGCATTAAAATAATTAGGTTAATGAATAAATTTTCACCGAAATAAATTTCTAATTAATTATTGAACCATGTAAAGTTAAATTTGTCTCAGAACTTTAACGATAATTTATAATTCAGGTTATGCAAAAATAAATGCAATTTAGTAACTTTGTTTATAAAATTATTAAATTATATTATAATTTTAAAAAACACAAAGAAGAGATATGCAGAAACTGTTTCTAATGAAATATTTTTAGAAATGCTCCTATTAAAAGATTAAATTGCACACATAAACAATTTGATGAAAATTAAATTACACACAAATAATTTTTAAGTGAAAGGTTAAAATCATACACAAATAAAAATTTCACAGAGCGAAAGAAGTGATTAAGCGAAAATTTTTTGCAACATATCTCTCTGTCATTTGGCTTCTTAGCCCAACGAGGAGTTTTTGCATAGAAAACACAATCTTGTCGTCTCATAGGTACGCTAATGAAGACTAACGACGGGCGTTAAAGGATCGATTTTCTATTCTGCGTTAATAACGAATTTACATCGAGCACTGCGAATATTTACCTAAATTGCGGTCATAAAACTATCATAATGGATATGATAAATGATTACAGTAATGATTATTACTGTAACGTTCGGCCCTTATTCGTCGAAATCGTGAAAAATCCCGAACGAGCGAATTTGCGAGCAACAGAGCTAGTTCTTCTTTCATTAATATATGCAATCTCAGATTTCAGAATATACTCTTTTTTACAATATAGTTCTGAGAATAGAGCGAACGAACGGTTGGAACGGTTGGAACATGCAATCTCACTGACGGTCATCAGCAAAGATATTTCTCCGGCGCGCGTCAATAGTGTGGAACGGATTTAAGGATAATGTACTCATAAACTGGCCACGCGGCGTTAGACGCGTGCTCAGAAAATCTGCATGTAAATCAACCCCCTCTGTCCACGCGTGTCACCAGCTTCGTCCATCATGGGCGACTGACAGTCCGCGGCGGGGACGATTTTCGAATGCAAATGTATTTCGGCCGCAATCGGACGGACGTCAGCGTCGCTTACGGACAGTCATTTCTGACGGACGGTCGCTGGTTTCTAAACTCCGCGCTATGACCGCTAAATCCAGCCAATTAGAACGGATTCGACGATAATGGCTGCGACATGAATTACTGCCGCATCACGGTGACCGAAAGCTCCTCCTAATGTATCGCGCGCCGAAATCATCGTCGATTATCATTTCGCGCGCATTAGTATAACACGTCCGTCGCGTTGTTGTTTATGCGTCCCGGGGTTTTCAGAAATATCGGTAAAAAATAAACGAGGGAGAGAGGAAAAAGAGAGGCAGAGAGAGAGAGAACGTAATACATTCGCGGTGACATTAAAACACGCGGTGATTGCCGGTTCGCTCGCTGTAAATTTTCACGGCGAGGGGGATCAACGCGGTTAACTGAATAAACTAGATGCGGCGCACCGAGTAGTTAATCGCTAACTCGACGTAAACGCGAAGTTTCAGTTACGCTTTTCTCGCGTTGATTATCCGCTTTGGTTATTACATCACGGATATTCGCGCGGCACGAAACGAACGTTTTACGCAACGATTTATCACGGCGCATCATATACATCCTCGAAATACGAATGCGATTTATCCGGGGTTTAACTGGCTCTTTCGTTATGCGCATATGCTTATACGTTACGCTTCATCAAACGCGCGATGAAACGTAACGCCTTTGGTATTTTGACGCGGTATGCGAAGCTTCTTTGATGACTGCAACCGGATACTCAGAAAACAGAATGGCGAAGTGTCATTTGCGCAATCATGTCATGAAGCAACTCTGATGAACGACTATTTAATCTCGATAAATTAAACGTTTGACAAAATTAAATGGAATAAAAGATAAAAGAGAAAAAATTAATAGGTTAAATAAAAGAAATTTAATAGATCGAATTAACAAATTAAATAGAAGAAAATAATTAAATAAATTAAATAGAAACTAAAGAATTTTTAAAGAAGGCAATTTATACCTTTGATTATTTTATTTGCGCCATTCTATTTTATGTAGGTAAGAATAAATAAAATAGACGACGCGAGTAATGACTTTCTATCGCCTGGAAAAAGAAGTAGCAGAGACGCTTCTCCGAGGTAATTATATAACAAGCAGGGATCTCAAGATGCGCAGCTACGTCACTGTCCGATTCAACGGCAGTCACGAGAGCAAGTTACACGTCGCAGGCTGAATCACTCGAGAGCCCCCCTCCTCCCCTCTCCCTGCCCGTCTGGTTTTCCTTCTTCTACCATAGGTAACTCAGAAGTCGTTCTGGTGACACTCGAAGCAAGAAAGGTAGAAGGAGACAGAGATAGGCGGAATGAATGGAGGGAAAAAAAAAAGATAAATATTTCATGCCACGACCCGACTAAATTCTCGACAATCGGGAGCCTTGCCTTTTTTTTCCGCTGTTTGCCCCGTCGTGCTTCAAACCGCCGCGAAAACTTGGCGAGCTACTTTAGTCCATTTTTAGTTTCCTCGCGCACAGGTGCCCGGTCCCGGAATGACGGCAAGAAAGGAGCAGAAAAAAATCCGTTCTCTCCTCATCTTTTTTTTTTTCTCTCTCTATTTTCCCGCCAAGTTTTCGCGCTCGAGTACTTTGTTTTCCCCGCGAGCTCGCGAACTCGCCCGGCCGCGTCATTCGGGACGTCGGACAACTAAACTCGCTGTAATTGAAAGAGATAGCGCGATCTATCTTCCTCGTAAAAAAAATCAATCTTAACGACCCCGAGGAGGGTACGCGCTTCCTCGGGACAGTAGGAACCCGGCTTATAAATCATTCGCGCGCCCGCGAACGTTCTCTTCCGCCCGTAGGTAAATTCTATTACGGCTTTACCGGAGCCGCGGCGCGCGGGCGGCCGGGAGAGGGATCCCGTAAACTTTTGCCGCGCGTATAAAATTTGACGGATGCCATTTTTCCCCATCGCGCATTACCCGCGCGCGAGATGGGCGGGCGAAGTTACCTCGTACGTTCGCCGAAAGGCATGTTTACCGTACTACATACCGCGCGAGAGTACGCGCGCCCGCGCCCTGGTCACGTATTTCCGCGAATACTCCCGCAAATATTCCCCCGGCCGGGGAATCGATACGAGATCCCCGAGCGAGACAATTTTTATTTCCGTTATTACGCGGCTGGAGAACGAGGAGGAAGCGAAGAGGGAAAAAAAAATGATGAACGGGTGTTGACAGGGCATACTTCTCCACGTCATCCGTAGATACGCTATCGCTACTATCTCTTAGCTTAGTTACGAGATTACGCGGACCCGAAGACGGGGACAAAAGGGATAACGCGCCCCGGTTTTGAGAACGGCTGAAACGGACACTGGGACAGGCAGGGATTCGCCCATGGGTTCTTGCGGCGACTCGCGGCGGCCCTGCGATCGAGAAGTCTATCATTCTGCAGCTTACACGTTCTGCGACAGCGCTTCTCAACCAGTATCGAGCGTCCGTACACTTAATATAGACAGAACAAAAACCCGTATACCTAGTACTTACGGCAAATTGACATTTACTTATAAATTAATGGAATTACATTATGTTCGATAACATTTGGTTTAAAAAAAAATCAGATTAACTCAGAATAAAGAAGAATCGTAAAAGTCTGAAAAGGCCAAGTATATTATAACGTCAATGGAGCAAAAATACACTAAAGTAACTGACGTACAGGGACAGTTGAAAGTATCAATGAATAATATAATGTATTTTTAAACAAGAATAAAAAACCATTTTCCATTTCCAATAAAGATCTCACAGTCAATGAGATTATAGATCACGAGGATGCTCGCCTAAATTATGATATTAACGTAATTCCGATCGAAACTGGAAACAGTTGGAGAGCATAAAGAAGTAACGATCGTCTAACGTTGCAGAGCTGCAACGCGCCAGGGGAACGAAATATTACGCAAGTGCTGTGATACGTGGCATTAATTTCACAATCCCCACGATGTCAAGAGCAAAACGTCGGTCTTTCTCGGGGAACGAGTATTTAAGCCACTCGTGGCGCACGCGCGAAAATCTACCGCTTCCATTCGCGAGTGCGCCGCGCCGGTTTTTGCGCGCGGGTTACATCGCGTACGTTCGTGCCGAGATTAAATACATTCGCACCGAAGCTCGTTAATGAAAAGCTACAACGTACAACCACCATCCCACCCACGTAAGCCGCTGACGACGGTTGGTCGGCACGGATTTTTACTCTCAAACGAGCGCGTAAAGTTCGGACCAAAGGTCCAATTTCTAAGTTACTGCTTTGTATAAAGTCACGTTTGAAGTGAATCAGGACCTGTATTCAACAGTCCCGTCACGGCGAATGTTACGTATATTACGCCAGTCGCCCCGGCTTCAGTTACATCTCTACTTTTGCATCTAATTAAATCTCCTCCCCCTTCCCCCCACTCTCCTTCTCTCTTCATATCATCGCGGAAGATGAGACTCGCGTCTAAAGACCGGATGATTGCTAAACTTTTATTGTTGGCGCTGTTAGCTGAAGAGCTAAGATCTCGAGAGAACCTCTGTTCCGCCGGTGCGCCCGTTGAGAAACACTGTCTTACACACGCTGCACCTACAACAAACGGCCGGCGACCCCAGGCGCTCTTTGTCCTCTCGACTTCTCCTCACCCCTCCCTCATCGTTCAGCCCAGCAGCCTCTCTTTTCTGCCTTTGTCCCGTCTCACTCTCACTATTTCTTCCAACCATCGTACGCCCCAGTACCTTCGGCTCGGTTCGACGGAACGGGCCGAGATTCCAGACTAAAAACGCATTCAGATCGACTATTTCGGTAAAAAGCGACACGTCGCTCTCGCCGTGAAATCTTCAGGACGACGAGAGTGGTAATTTTCCATTTTAGATCGTTTGTCCATTTCTTTTCGACGTGATTTTGCAGGCTAGGTTGTTTTAAGTTATTTTAGGTTTTTCCGAGTAAACTAAACGAGGTAATCCCAAACCTCGGAAATTCCCCAAAGATTCTGATTTTTCTAGGTAGAAAAATTCCTCGAAGCAGATTTTTGCGCCGTTTCTCGAAATGATAAAATTTGCCTATGTACTCTATACAACTGTCTTGTCACATTAAAGATTGTGTAACATTAAAATTAACAGATTACGTAACGGTGTGGATCAAAACGTTTATCGTTCCTTCGATAAATCGAAACTCCGCGCTTCATGCATATTTCATTACGGGAAGTGCAAACGCGAGCCTAAGGGAAACACGAATGATATTCCCCGTTCCCGGTACTCGTCTCCGGAAATATAGATACAAGAAATCTGCGACAGATAAGAGAAATCCTAGAAATATCCTAGAAAGTCAAGTTCGCGCAATATGAGAGCAACTGCGGAAGTGGCCAGTTAATAACGCGCTCCTGCACGGTCCACAGTTGACCGACGAACGGACATATCGTACCGTACCGGTTAGAGCGCTTAATTGAATTTTCGGACTGGCGTTCGGTGATTTTAGTTAACTCTACACGAAACTAAAACACCAACCGCGAACGAGACGCGGATTTATGTTACCGCGTTCCAACCGTCGGGACGTCGCGAGCCCCCCCACCTCGTCGTCGCCGGTGGGATATCGATGATTCAACGCGAGACATGACTAACCATCCTGCGACGCTTCATCGGCAAGTGGCGCGGCGCGCTCGCGGGAAACGATAACCCATTAAATTCGCAGAATATTTCGCGAACAATCGCAGCTTTCGGTTCCGGGAGATTTCCCCCCCCCCTCCCCCAGATTCTCTTATACCACTCGACCGCTCTCTCTCTCTCTCTCATTCTCCCGGGCCGGGCAATTAAATCAGCATATCCGTGCATTACGGGCTGAAGTCCTGCGAGGAATCTTAAGCTGCTAATCCGCGGACGTATTTAACCGGGGAGAATGGTGCAATTTAGCGACTGTCACGTCTCCGTCGCCGAGGCGAGGCGAGGCAAGGGCGAGCGCGTGCACACACGCCAGGATTTCGGGGACGCTCCGAATTTGCCGACCGCAATCATGCGGAAAAGTAATCGATATTATATACGTGTAGACGCCGCAGAAACAGGTGTGTGTTGCTGGCACCCGTAAATGCAAATTTAAAAAAAATTGAAGTAGAATTAGTTTGTCCATCGTTTGTCCACGTTTGCCCAACCAAAAATTTCATTTGTCCACTTTTTTTTTAAAAAAGTTATAGCCGAATTAAAAAATTGAAAGCATGCGAAGTCTACACACGCCTTACTTGGCCCGTTTCTTGAACTTTTTCTAATTATTCGATTTGACGGTGTGGACAAACGAAAATTATGCATGGATAAACGAAAACAAGGAGTGGACAAATGAATGCCACTGAGAAATTAAAAAAATTTTTGTTGTGGGGGTGCTGGTACCAAAATAAAATTTTTTTTTATAATTTTGTTTAGAGAGATGGACAAATGGAATTTTTAGTTGGACAACCGTAGACAAAGGAATTCTACTTTAATATTTTTAAATTTGCATTTGGGGGTGCTAGCAACACCCATCTCGCAGAAACTTGCCGCTCACCGGCTGACACCGCATCGCGTCGGGATTAACGTGGCGTAGTAATAACATCGAAAGAGAGATTAAGCTTGATTACTTCATCCCTGATGTGCGTTTCGTCAAATAAGAATTGAAATGGAAACGGGAGAACTCCCTGGCAAACGGAAACGCGAGACGCGTCGCAGCCAGCGTAATTGTAAATATGATCAGTACGCAATTAAAAATAGAAACTTCACGCTAAATTCCACCCTAGGGTAACCGTTGAAATTAGAATAACGAGTTATTTTCATCGTCAATCTGATCGTAGTAGTAAATCGTTCCGATTTCAATTACGTCTCGCGGAACAAAGGTGACAGAGATACGAATACCATTCTCGACGCGCGAATCCATCTTCGCGGGAATCTACGCGGCACCATTTTCGAGACCGAGCCCGAACTTCCAACCGCGCGATTTCTATGTTCCCGGGATTCACGGAGTAAGCGACTTTGGGGGCAACCTGAAATATGGGCCGAGGACTCTCTCTCCCTCCCCGTGAGATCGGTCGAAAAGTACACGCCGCTCTCTCCCTTCCTCTTCCGGCCGACACGCAGTCCGCTCGGGCAACCGTGGCTAACGTAATTCTAGAATCGGCCGAGCGTTTTCCCGCTCTTTGCATAATCCCTGCTGGATTGTACACTTGTTTACGTCCCTCACGTACCGACATTTACAATCTCCGCAACGGAGCAAGGACGGCGACGAAGGAAACTCTAAGAATTTTCCCATGATACCGCGCTCGTCAAAATACCGTACATCTCAAAAATACCATGAAAAAGATAAATTCCATTTCATTTTATTTTGTTAAAAGTACAAAAATACTCATTGAAAAATATAAAATGATAGTATAATCGAAAAAAAGTAATAATCTCTCGTATAAAGAAATAAGTTGAAAATAAAATTTTAGACAACACTTTGTTTACGAAAAAAAAAATTAAATTCACTTTGTACTTTGGGAGGGGAGAAATAATTCCCTTTTGGAAGTTCCATCATTTTGTATAAATATTCCTTGTGACTCAAACAGTAATTTGTTCTTGTGCGCAAAACGCGATGCATATCGTGTGCTTATCTTTGTGATTTATATCAACATAAAACGCAAAATCATTCTTTTTTTTTATTCGTGTTTCTATCTCTTTTCGGCGAAACATTTCCATCATTTCGGAACGATATTTTACCTCGCAATTCCCTGTATTCGACGCACGACGCTCTGAATACGAATCAACGGAACTCATTGGCATCATTGTTATACAGTGAAAGAACGCGTAGGGATGTGCGAATAAAAATGCAACGACGTGCTTTCGAATGCAACTCGGAAGGGGGGACGCGACAGAATTCGAGCCTCGAGGGGAGTTTAGAAATTGGCCCTGCTTAAAAAACACATCGAAGGTCCCTCGAAGCCGAGTCTTGGTGCAAAATAGCATTCGCGCGGCCGATTGGCTGAATGAAGACGTTCGCAGATGGATCTCTCCGCGTCAATTAATACCAATGAAAGTAATGCGGACCCAGACGGGCATGAATCGCGGTCATTCGCAGGGCGTGTACGAACGAATATGATCCCGCATGTATCACTTTCAATTCGTCTGTCGAGCGTAATAAATACGAAGCCGATAATATTTCAAGTGCGCAGCACGGCGTGCTATTCTCTCGATACGTTCGATAAGGATAAAATAAGAACAATTAATAATGCTGGTGAATTGACAATAATCGTCCTGCACATACCAAACAACTTTAAATAATATGTCCTATAACCGCTCCGTTTTCTACGTTAATTTTACAGTCTGATAACGCGTTATATGACGCTACAATCTATTCTGATATTCTACGTTATGCTCCGTTATAGCAGAAAATTGCAGGCGAAATATAAGCATGTGGTTAAATATATATATATGGCGTTCCAGATCTTCCAAGTTATCTTTTCTTTCACAATCATCCCTTTTAACGATCGATTTTTCCTTATGAAAAATATCGAAGAAACAATATGTAGCTTATTTTCTATTGAAAGAAACAAAAATTTTAAAAATATCAAGTTTCCAAGACAATAAGATCCCTTTTTCTTCACTTCAAATTGTAATGTAAAGAGATTTTGTCATATAAAAATTACACAAATGTTTAATGTCGAAAAATGAGAAACTAACGACGAGTGATCCTCTCCCTTGATATTCTCGAAAACACGACGAAAAATGAACTGCAGATTGAGTAAGGAATCCACGAGGATGAAAGATGAGCCGAAGGGCCGTGTATACGCTTTATATTTTCCGGTAGGGTGCCGCAGCAAATCGGAGTCATGCATATGAAGACAAAGACGACCGGAATACCTTTCAAGGATTACAATGTGAATACAACCGGAGCTCTCACCCTCGCCCCCATTCTGTCTCTTACCTTCTCCCAGGAGGTAATAAAACCGGGTAACCGCGACAGAGTGCAAGAGACCCCGGGCATCGTCTCTCTTCGTCGTCACTCCCCGCCTTCGAATCGTTTACTTGCGGTGCTTTGCGGCAGTTTCGGCGAAAGAAGGGCAGCTCCGAGCGAGCCTTTACGAGCCCGGCACGTCCCAACTTTTATCCAATTACCAATTTTGTCGATCGCCAAAAATTTCCGCCCGGGAGATACACGCGCGCGACGCGCGTGACGATCCGAATCGGACGCACCGCCCGAATCGGCGCGAGTTGCGGTAACTCGGCTACGAGAGATCGATAATGTTCGCAACTCTCATTTCCGCGCCCGCCATTACATTACACGCTCCTCGCAGCCCGTAGCCTTTGGCCTTTTAACCCTTTGTGTCCGGCACGGAGAGATCCTAGGAAGGAGGTTCTCGCGGAAAGAGACGTAAAACCTAGTTACACATCTAGCATCCAACTTTTACTCGCCGAAAATGCTGGAAAAATGCAGTTTTCAATATTTATAGAGGGCAATTCTTTATTCTCCACGTGCAGTAGAATTTTTCATATATTTCTATTTGAACAGTGCAACTTTTATGCGGAAGCGCGAAGGAACGTAAAAGAACTCGCAGGATATTATGCAATCAACAGGAGCGGTTTTACATATTGCGTCGTCGATAGTCATAAAGCCACGTTTAAAAGTTCCCTCCCGTCATACGCGAGAGCGGTACCAAGGTACCGCTACGCGGTATTTTTCTACTCATTACTTTGTTACGAATGTATTTTTAGAAATATTGATTAATGGATTCTATTGTAGGCGATACACACGATAGAATCCTGCGACCGGAGGGGAGGGCTCGGCTTAAAACTCAAAATCGTTTTTCGAAGCTATCGAAATGGCATCGAAAGATCATCTCACTGTATGAGACGAAAATAAAAACGTATCCATTTCGAGGCGATCGCTTTTCCAGCTGCTCGTTTCGACACTGTTCGATATGCCGGTGCCGTTTCGGAATAACCATTACTGACGGAAATAAATATAAGCCAAAGGATACTCCTCGTGGGACAAAGTCGTCCGAAGTCGCTCGACACAAACACAAAACATGAAAAGATCGAATTTAACAATTCGCAAGATCGCGAGCGGAATGGAAAATGGAAACGGTTCGCCCCTTTCGTGTCGTCTCGTCCGACCCTCTCGTACGTTTACACAAACTTTGCTAAATTATTTTAAAGATTAATGATCGCTTTCACGAATTCACTCGATATCGGGAAAAGAGAGCCAATTTTACGCTAACGTATTTATCCAATTAGCTAATTAATCATCATCATGGAATGTTTCAGAACGGGATGATTCTGACATACTCGCACGGTTCGTCAGTCGACGAAAGTCAGGAATGCTTTACACCGCCGGTTGCAATTCATCCGGTTTACCGCGACTCGCATCAATATGCCATACTCCGCCGGCAAACATCGCGCACATTAGGCGTGTCAGCTAAACCAATTTTGCGTTTGGGAATTTCAACGAGGAAAGACGACACGCCTACAGCCGCGGGGCAGGAGGGAGGGGTGCACCTCCTTGCATCCTCCCGCGAATTCGCGCCGCGATAAGTCGTATCGCCGTCACCCGATAAACGACGGTAAACCGTCTCGTTACAGTAACAGAAACATCGAGCGCGTCATTGAGAACCTTCCTGTGTATAAACCCTTTGTGCTCATTCCTTCTCCTTACTGGTAAACAAAGCGACGACCGCGAGTCGATCTCTCTTCGAATTGCTTTCCCTCATCGGCTGTTTATCAAATCTCTATCGTTGAGTTCGTTTAACTGCGATACATGAGATACTTGAAATTCTATACTTGTCTGTTTTAAGATTTGAACTTTATATTATATTCCCTTTTCTAACAATATATAATCAGAAGAATATTATATAAGTTGATTCTACAATATTTAAATTCCTAAATTTCTTTTCCTTTTATCTCAATTTTGCAATTTTTTTCTTATACAGCTTAAGGGGTTAAAAAATATATTTACATAATTCAATTAAGACTAAACTATACTCTATGAAATAAAAAAAACCTATGAAGATAAAAAGTATGTTTCTAACACTTAGATAAAAATAATACATAATTAAATTATGAAAAAGAGAGAGAGAGAAGCGACTGTTTTAACTTAAAAAAATATATATTATATGGTGTCACGTACTAGAAGATTAATACGGAACGTCAATAAAAAGTAATCCGCTTGTTTGACATTATATTGTTCTATCTTTAAAAACAAGTTTAATGCGACTGAAAGTGATTGAAAAATAGTTCTTGGAAAGTCCGACAATTACATAATTGTCACAAAAGATTTACAGTCACGCGACTCACTCACGATTACTTTACTTTACGGTTCATCGAGAAGCGCGAGCGACGCGAATAATGGCTCAGTTTTCCTCCGGGCAGTTCTCGAAACAAATAGATTAACGATTCGAATTGTGTGGGGCCAAAATTAGTAACTGTCGTCTGACGTTCATCGATCGTTCTCTCGGAATCGTGACAGGAAAGTTTTTCGCGAACCTACATTTCTAGTGTCACGTGCGACCGAAACAACGTTATTCGCTCGAGTGCATCTTCTTTGAGTGCAAATCGCCTGACGGGTAGACTTTCCTGTGTCCGCTCCCTTTTTTTTTTTTCCGAAACTTTTCAACCCCAGCTCGCGCTATAGCCCGACTTGATTTTTCTAACAATTTTGCTAACTCTCCACTATCCTCGCGCGCACGTCGTTTGCAGCACCGGTCGCGCGTGTCCCGGTTAAGAAAACTGCGGGGCGATTGGTTACAAATCTCGGGGGAGCGAACAGATGCGCACGGATTACAATCTGTTTAACAAATTTATCGTTATTATTAGAAATTAATTTAAATTCGCGCACCACGCTGGGAAAACATCTCGGCTGGGCGTTAATTCTACCCTGTGTGCGATTACGTAAGCATTGCAAACAACCATTAACCCGTGCGCGGAAGTTCGCGAGCTTTTGCGATCGACCATCCGTGGTCGCTTGGAAACATAAGTCGCAATAATTGATGCTCGATATAACGGAATTTACATGCGCCAAATAACAAGCTTACCGAGACTGTCAAGTCGCGATATCGAATGTCATTTTAAAGAGAGACAAACACTTTCGAGAAACAAACACTGTACAGATTTAATTTGTACTTCGTCGAATGGCGCGCATCGACGGCTTGAATACGTTAGAAAGTGTTTGTTGTTTACGGCCAAAATTAAATGTAATAAGAGGCACACGAATTAAAAAAATAAATCGGATGCGAAAGAGGAAATTAATTATGCGGATCTCTCAGGAGAGACCCTGCGCGAGGGTTCAAGACTGTAATCTCCCAACCTCGTATTTTATTCCAGATAGAAAATTAATTTGTACCGTCCATAATTTACGAAACGAAGAAAGACACGCCGGCTAAATATTGTATACGGTGGAGCCCCGGTTATCCGACGCTCCGTTATCCGACATGCCGTGACACGGGAACCGAAACGGACTTCAATCACGAGCTCTTTTTTTTTTGGTTAACCGTAGTGAAAATTGCGGGCGTACGCATTCGCTGCATTCAATTTAAAACAAATAAATTTACCGTTTTAAAAATAATTGCAAAATCCGTTATCACAAAAAAAGAAAGGAAAAATAGCCAATGGCGGCTCGACGGCTGCTGAATCTCGGTGAAAGAAAAACCTTTCGAGCCTTTAGTTTAGAACCCTCGTTAGATTCGTATTTTCCTCGTTTTTTTTGTGCATCGTATTTCAGGCCCCGGATATTCGGATTGCGCTATTGTATTTTTTCCTTCTATTATTTCAGAAACTGAAACCGAGGTCACCGATGGCCGCGCAGCCTCGATCCGGCATTCATGGCGTCCTCAGGTAGGCTCGTCTCACGGAGAACGAGGTGCACACCTAAGGAGACCGGCCAGTTTCTTCGTATATACACGGCACCAGGGATGCCTTTACACATCAAGTTAGTCACGTTAAGAGTTTATCTTTCTTCTTCTATTATCTTCCATATGGAAAAGAAACAAATTCTAAACGCAGCCAGCTTCATGTACAAGGCATCCCTGACGCCGTGTTGTACTACACATGTTACGCCTTTCCTTCGTCCCGGACATGCCGGCCCAACGACGAGAAGGCAGCGCAGCTCCGAGAAGTGCTTCGTTTCAATGGCGGCGGCGGCGGCGGCTCGCTAGGTCCCAGAACGCGGTTTGAGGCCCCGCTGGGAAAACCCCCCACCCTCCCTCGATCGCACCGACGCACCAACACGCGCGCGCGCGTATCGCGCCGCGCATGCGCGCGGCAAGTTTCGGATTCAAACACACCGACACGGGCTACGTAAGCGCGAGCGGCGCCGTAACCTCGAGAGAAATACAGTCCACTCACCAAGAGTTCCGCAGAGCAGCAGCAGCAGCAGCAGCACGCGGGGTACGAGAGCGGGCGACGTGGGCAGCGGGGCGACGTGAGGCCGGGGCCTCGCCCCGGGCCGTCGCGCCACGCATCTTCCTGGCATCGTCAACGGTCCCCGAATCCACCTCCCCCACCTCCAATGGCGGTCCAACGTTCGGCGTCCTGCGCGAGACACACTACACGCCGCTCCGGCCGACGCGCTTCCCTTCGGGTCCGCGTGCCTCGGTGCTTCGACGGCCACACCAAACACACCACTTTTTTTTTTTCCACTACGCGCCTCTCATCGTGTCCCCGCACCTCGGTTTTCTTTACCTCTCGCGCGCGAGACGAAACGAATCCCCTGTAGCACACGTCACACACGCGGATCGCGCGTAGTACGGCGAGATACACCACGGACAGCAGCGATATCGTCGAGGAACGACACCGTGCAAACGCGCCTACCCGACTGAACGGCTACGAGAACGCGACGCGCTCGCTTCGCCCTGCCTGCTCGCGCGCCTCGCTCGCTTGCCTGTCCGCCTGGCGGAGTCCTCCCCCTCCGCCCGGTACCGTGCCGTGGGTATATCCCCACCCCACTCGCTCGGTCGCACTCTACCGGGGATCGACGTCGTGGCCTGGCGCGGGTAGAGTC
>VBVQ01001025.1:0-41657 GCA_011636635.1 Tetramorium simillimum
TTAAAAAAAATTAAATTAGATAGAATTAAAAATCAATATATTTTTTCGATTTTTCTAATTTTCCGTTTAAATCTCTTTATTTTAGCATTTAAAATAAACCCTTAAAAAAAGAGAAACTTTATTACTTAATAAATTCAATTATATTATTGAAAGAAAAACTATTTATGGAGAATAATATTTAAATGTAGTATGTGTTCATTTAATAGAAAGTATAACAAAGTTAAACATCTTAATTTTGATCGTGTAATTCATAAACTGTGTTCGGAAATTGTCGCGAGTTTACACATATTTAGCCGTGGCATTTAAGAAGTCGGCATGTTTAGTGGCTCATTAACATTCGTTATCACGTCTCCGCCTTAATGAAAGCGGCACCGAGGACGCGGTTTATGATTATCGAGGATTCCTCCGGACTACAAATGCTCCCTTCGAGTGTGCGTGTCCCCGGCGGGTAAGCTCTTCCGCTTTTCCTTAGCGCGGTGCCTGTTCGCCGTTACTTTTACGATCCGGTCTTTATCGACCATTCCTCGCTCCATTCGCACCGTGTATATATGAGAGCGAGCGGAAAACTTTTCGTTGAGCGACGCGCCGCGCCGCGCCGAGTTCGCGAGCGACCGCTTTAGCCGGCCCTGAGCTCCCGTAGGACTGCCGCCGGGACTTCCCCGGCTAATCGGCGATTACGTTTTACGACGGGTTCCTCATATTTTTACGAGCGCCATTCCGCGGCAGAAATATTCTCGCTCGTTCTTCCTGGAGCCTGGAGCTGGAAACGTGCGCCTAAAGATTTTTCCAGGTCCGCGCGCGCAACGGCGCGGCGGCCATCGTCGACAGCGTGAGTACAACAACTGGTACGCGTGAAATAATAAAACATAGCTCGATTGCGGGATATCTCCCCGATGCAATTACGTATTTTATAGCGATCCGATAATTCAATGGTACCGAACGAAAATTAATTTCCATTTAATCGCACCGATATTTCTTAATCCGTTACGCATAAATTGCGTCGAATTCTGGCAAGTTGCATATATCGTGCCACGTGCCGCGTATGCGAGCGGAAATTGTATTAAAATAATATACTCTGGAATCCGAATGCGTATGCGTGTGTCCTAAAAATTGAAAGCATTTTTAAAAATAATTTTTCTTTTACTTCGTAATTGCGTCGAGTCTCTTCGCATTAAGTTAAATCTTTTCCTTTCTTTTTTTTTTCACTTTTATAAACGTGCGAAAATATCCGTCGCACAATACGACGCGGGTACATCGGGGCCAGATTATCGGAGGGTTTTGACGACAAAAGCAGGCGAGCCTTTGCGGTTTTCCCGGGCCTCTAGAGGGTAGGAAAATCTGAAGACCGCAGCTCGTCGTCGCTCCATTTCATTGCTGTCAATTTCGCATACGGGATATTTCATTAGGACGCGGTCAGAGAGGAAGGGAAGAGCCCTACGTCCTCGCGTGTCCCTAGACGCTGATCATCGTGCAGGGAAGACGCGTGGAAAAAAAAAGGAGGGGATTATGCTGAGCTTTTACTCGCGGGAGCAGACGGTGACTCAAGCCCTCGCCCCCCCTTTTTCTTTCCCGGGGTATGCATTTTCATATATTGGCATTCATCGGGCTTTTGCGGCCGGCGCGATATATGAATATCATTACCGGATATATTTTATGGTATTGCAGGCTGACGCCGTGACGGATCGATCGGCTGCGCGCAGCTAGAGGAACGCGCGCGCTTCATAAAGTTCCGCGCGCAGGAACGGAGGAGAGATTGACAATGGGTTTCCTCGGCTTTCTTGATTAGTGCCGCGAATTTCTCGCGTGCGCCACACCGCGTCGTTGATCTCCATCCGCGAACGTGTCCGGCCGCTCACGCAGTTCGAGGATGACGTGTGAAATTAGATTGTGTATCGGCTTTGGAATTTAGTAGGGGCGGGGTTATGCTCGAGAATAATACCGTGAAGTTCCCATGGCCTTATCGTTATTGTTCACAATGAGTTCCGCAATTGCTACGCTTCAGTCGATCCGACCGAGCTTCATATCCTCCTGCCTTTCAAATTTTGTTTTAAAACACAAATGTTTTTTGACTAAAAGTACTGATTAATTATAATTTAATTAATTTTCTAAAAAGAAAAAAAAACAAAAATGAAAAATAGTCTAATTCCATTTTTCTTTCTTAAAGATGAAACTTTAAAAGACTAAAGTGGAAAATATAAATATACATTCTCTCTGTTTCAGACAGTGAGGGAAAAGTGGCAGGTAGATCTTTTTAAACGGATCCGGAAAAAAAGTATTACTTTCTTAAAATGTTTGCTTTTAAACTTTCTTCGATTTTAAAGTTTCAACGCTTGAAATGAATAAATTAAATTATGTTACACTCTATTGAGACGGCATTTCTATCCACTGCTAAAAGCAAATTCTACTCGTAAGCTTCGTTTGTGCAAATTTAAAATCGTTATAAGTTTCAAGCTATAGGCGATGTACATACGAATTGTTCAAACGTAAGGCATCCCACGCCGCTATTTTGCACTGACGAGGGGTCGAAGCGAGAAGATGGTGTTTCCCGGGAGGTGCGACCATCGATAATCGAGAACAAACTCGATTACGGAGGAAATCCGTGCTCGCGGAGGTGTGGATGTCGGGTATTCTTTTCGCCGGCTCGTCGTTGATCGATGAGCTACAAATGGCATAGGAGGGTCGCTCGATAAAACGAACCACCGACCCCTCTATATCCAGAATGGATGCGTTTCGGGGGTGTGTAGCTCGCGCAATAAGAAGAAGTTAATGACGCTGCAGCGGAGAATTATCTCTCGGCTTCACCCGGGCCGAGGGGTGGCTTCCAGGGGAAGATACTCCGCCTCATCCCTGGACGCGTAACGCGATATCGAGGAAACTGACGGCGGTAAAAGGAAAAAGCGAGAATCCACGAAACCCCTTCGTAGCGTCAGTTTCAGCTATATCGACGCTCTGAGCGAGATCTTTTTTTTTTATTTAACCCGAGAAAAGTTTAGCGGAAAAGATAGAAGAGAGAGATACAAATAAAAGACGTCAAGATATAACTTGAAAGAAAGAAGAATATATGTATAAATTTTTACATTTGATAGAGAAGAAATGATAAGGGCTATTCATGTTTATATTATATAATTTATAAAGTACGTTTTTATAAGTGAAAAATTTAACGTATGTCTTATATTTGTGTCTTATTAATTTATTACGCCAAGTTGAATAAATTGGCAATTAAATCGGAAATGATTTTGTACAACATTTAAACTAATATACTTTCGCATTTTACGCTCCTCACTATTTTGGCATTCTTAGCGAATATCCTGACCGTCCCTGAAGTCATAGACAATCGTTAACAAAGCTGCAAACGAGCGACTCGGGTTTTTCGACGAGGCACGTAATTAGGGAACAAAGCCAGAACCTGCGGAAGAAGTTCTGCAAGCTTGATTGGCTTCGCGAACGGTCGAATGGCTGATTCGGGACTGTAGGTTTCCAAGGGTCCGGTCGGAAGGGTCGGTCCCCGGGGTACTCACTAACGCATACGTAAAGAGACGCCCTTTCTCGAGAAGGAAACTTCGAATCTCTCTTGTTACGGGCAGGAGAGAACAAATGACGTTTCACAGCGGAAGCGAAAAAGCGTGTTTGAATCAATGAGCTGGATTGCTTGCAATTGAAGGTTGAAAATCGAATAGCGACTACGCTTCTATAGCTACTTTTTTTTTTTAATAAAATGTACTAACCATATACTGAATTTATACTTTAATAATTAAAGTATAACGAAAGTAAAACGAAATAAAAAGAACAACGTTGTCACTATTTACAAAATGATGAAACATTTCCAATTTACCTGTCCGTAGTTTAGGATATAATTCTCGATACTCAGCTGGAATACATGATCCCTCACGATCAGTGCTACTGGGTTACGTTCATCGGTCACCGAATTGCCCGAGGTTGTAGAAATACGTCGACGATACCGATATCGACGTCCCACGAGTGCGCCACGCGAGAAGTTCGCTCGCTCGCTCGCTCGTGAGCGTGCGGATGGGCGCAGTCCTGGACTGCAGGTACGCATGAACACACGTAAAGGTGGAAGCGGGGTTGGCAGCTGGCGCAGCGATAACAATACCCGCGGTGCTCGTATAGCAGTCAGAGCAGCCCTGCACTCGCGCCGCTCCGTGCATACACGCGCGCGTTCTGAAATCTCGAAACTGCCCTCCGGCCGTTCGTGCGCTCTCGCGTTACTCGCATTAATCGCTCCCCGCCATCTCCTGCCCCCGCCGCCCGTCGCACACTCCGACACCGCGTTTTTGTAACGTTCCAGAAAAGGGGAGGGAGGGGTGGGATGATCCCGCTATGGATGAAATTACATCGACGCGATACACTCGCGTATTTCGGTCGGAGATGATCGCGTGTATTTTTTCTGCACGCGTCGCGTTTGCTATTATTTGCCCGTATCATTTTATCGAAACTCACCTTCCTCCCATCCGAGTGGCGGGATAAAGGAAGCGCGTAATCCAAATCGAGAGTCGAGATTGTCAAGTTGAGCGAGTTACGATTAGAATAATGCAATTATACATGATGTTTTCAAATGTGGCTGACGTTTTGAATTTTGTAGATACCATCCCCGTGTATTTGACGATACGTATTTATCTCTGTGATTCGATTTTCTCGCGTTTTGTGGCGGACAAATCATTTTGTGGCAAACCACTCGAAACTGTGTCAAATATTACCGTATCGAAAGTACAATATTTATTCCTCCAAAGAATTGTCATTTTTGATAAATAAATATCGAAACACTTGCATCATGCAACAGGATGTCGAAAGATTTTATCGTCTCTATTATTCATCGTAGCTGTTTATTAACAAAAATATTACGCAGAAAATAGTCTTTATCGTAACTTCTCTTTTTTATTGTCTCATAATAATTTCATGATCCGTATTTAATAATACACAGGCTAAGTTTAACCCATCCGGAGTTATTTATGCACGATCAATATTTATAAAATTGAGGAGCTATTGTAAATCTATTTAACCGGTTGAGTGGTAAGGTATCATATATATACATTTTGCGATAACTTTAACGATTTTCAACGAATTTACATAAAACTTGGTATCCCAAGCTTTTTTGGATCGCAGATTACGAATCTAACGCCAGACTTTCAAAATTCATAATGGCGGACACGAAAATAAAAGTAAGATTTTGCACTCCACTTTTTTGTTTTTAATTTTAAAAAATTTTTTGTTCGTTAATTTTTTTACTTTTGCGCTTTTATTAGTTTTTTTTCCATTTTCATTTTTATATTTATAAAAATTGTTATTTGTTGCCAATTTTCACAGAAAAAATAGATTTTTCAATTTTTGTGTCCGCCATTTTATATTTTGAAAATCTGATATCAGATTCATAATCAGCAGCCCATAAAACCATTGTATACCAATTTACGTGAAATTTTGTGAAATTTTGGCTCGTACCACTTTTGGTACTTTTTCTACAAAAAAATCTATCGGTACTCAACCGGTTAAGTTGCAGATAATGATTAAATTTGATATTTTATGTATTTTAAGATAAATCTTGTGTTTTTCACATTATCTCGTCACATAGAAACGGTATTAATAGCATGAAATGAAACGGTAAACTGGAACGTCTATCAAGATATCGATCGATTTATATATGATGATACGAGTTACTTTTAATTGGTGAAATTCTCCATACGTAGTTATGAACGCGGTCGTTCGTTCTTAGTTTAACCGGAATAACCACTGCACGTTTGTTAAAATTACTCGAAATAAATCATACATGCGACAACGACTTTCTGTTTACCACGTAAATACCACAAAATCGAAACTATATATTTTTGGAAAGAAAAACGCTACAGAGATAAACACATTTTGCATTGTTTATTTAATCCTCGCATAAAGTAATAGAATAAACGGAAACTAATATAACAACTTTAGCTCTCAGCTGTATGTAATAAATTTCTGCCGAACATGAGCAAAAAAATTAATTATGTGCCTGTCATAACGTTTATTAACGGATTCGTAATTATCGTGAGAGATTCAAGTCGTCAAATGATAATTATACGATGACGTAAACCGTTGACGTAAAGCGGCGGAAACGCGCCCCGGAGCGCGAGATGTCTCTCGCCGTTTCCTGTGTCGCATATTTATTTATATCACAAGGTTATTGCGCGTTACGAACGGAAACAATGAGGTCAGTTATTGGCACTCTGATGACGGTACATCCGCGCAACGCGAATGGAACGGAGCAAATACCTTTTTTCCGCGAGTATTAAGCTGCAACGCGCTCTGCATTCCCGGTAGTCCGCGCCGTTACAACATACACGTTTTCAATTTGGATCAGCACGGTTGTGTGGCCGTGCCAGATTTCTATAATCGGTTGCCCATTTAGGCCAACCGATGGACGTAGCCGAAACGATGTCGTCACAAATAAAAGCGCGTCGATGTTACTACCAGGGAAAATTGCTGGACAATCCGTTTATTTGTTAGATGATACCGACATCGAAATAGTTATTTTAGTACGCGCGCACGAATATACGCAATAAGTACTGTTTTCGCCGATATCGGCACGTTGATGCGCCGGGCATGGCATTTGTATCCTTTTTTTCAAATACTATTTGTGTCGTTTGTTCAAATTTACAGAGCGGGGTTTGGATATGACGTTTGCTTTTTAATTTACCCACAGAGTTGCACGTATTCGTGCTTTTCATAGTAATTGCATTAACCGACGAATGTATTTTCGATAATTCGTAGCCATACAATTTTGGCAGCACGGACAGCTTTAATTTCGCGGCAGAAACGGCTTTTCTGGAGTTCGACATGTGTGTGTGTGTGTGTATGTATATGTGTATCGCGAGGAATATCGGCGGTTAAGGTTGCCGGGAACGGTCGCAATATAACGCGAGGGTATCTTATGCTATCGATATCGACGCGACGTCACTTTGGAAGCGATGATGAAACGGCCGCGACCAGCAAGATCTACAACGCGGACTTTCCGCCGCGCGAATCCGCACGTGAAATTCATTCGCGCGGGCAGACATCGACGCAGTTTTCAATCGGCTGGCATCTATCAATCATCGAAACTCTTGTTTCCTCCTTTTTCCGTTATCGCCGCCACTCCCCTTCCCGTTCGTCGGCGCCCTTTCGCTGTCTCCCGACCTCCGTCAACCCACCCGCTTTTTCCCTACCCCCTAAGCGTGTCCCCCGACTCACCCCGAAAATATGCGCCATACAAATAAAACGACGCAGACTGCGCAGCGCATATCAATGCTGTTTTTATCGTATCGGCGCGCGACAAACGAGCGCACGGTTCACCCTTCTTCCGCCCCCTTTTTTTCCAACTATTGTGTTTTATCCGTGGGACAGGCACCGCCCGTATCCATGTTGTTAGCGACGTAATTAGTGATTGTTGCGCGTGCAGATCGATAACGAGAGCTGAATAAGACTGTCTTTGAGCAAGTATTCAGCAAGTATTGATCGACCTTGTCGAAATATTGAGCGGAAAAGAGATTATCTATGTAGACAATATTCCAATAATATCTATTGACATTGATATAATGATATAGAAATGTAAAAGTTTTGGTTTCGAAGTCAGAGGGGAACCACCACGGCGCTCAAGTTGCTATTTCGTACAGTGAAGAAATTTACGACTTTTTGGAGACGAATGTTCATATTTTATTTTGTTGACGCTTGGGAAAGCTCTCTACAGTTTATGGTACCTGTTACGCATAAATCTGATAGCCCCTGAAAAAAAAAAGGTTCAGCATCCGGCGTTTCCACGTGACTTTATATCGATCGGACATAACTTTCCGGGAATACGTAAATATGCATACACTACAAGCAGCGAGCAGAGAGATCGACATATAAATTCTGTATCAATCCGCTTTCAATTAATTTAACTTCGATCTCTCGCAAACAAAATTTTATATCTCTTTGTAAATCCCGAAAACATGATAATATCGTTCATGTAGAATAATGATATATACATATATAAATTAAAGGAAAGATTAATAAAAGATACTTAATATAAAAGCCTCTTTATCTCGCCATTTCCAATATCCGTTTGTTGACTTATCGTGCCATTCCATTTGAAGCTTCGTGGGGAAATTTCATCCGGCAATTGACGATTTTTAATGACTTGTCCATGCGCGATTGTTACAAATCGACGACGAGTCCCGCGGAACAATATTCCGGGAGTTACTCGTATAATAGGCGTTCCTACACAAGCGCCCCGTCATAGATCATCCCCGCGCTATATAACGCTTAGCCGCACATGCAATACGGCGCCACGCATTTCTCCCAGATTTTCTAGCCGCTTCTTTTGTCCCGGTTTCAAAAAGCTGAAATTTTTTTTCCTCCCCCGGGCGGATTTCGCATTGTAAGCAAATCCCGTGGGAGAAGAGGCGTGGAGGACAGTCGCGTCGTGGTATCGTCGTTGGGATTCGGGGGTGCGGAGGGGCACCGAGAGACGCAGTAGGAGATCGGGTTCGAGGGTGGTGAGACGGGAAAGGGGGGATCGAGAGTGGAATAGCGGGGGGCGAGGGAGGAAAGGGTGGCCGCGGTAAAACGGACGGTACACCACTGGGCACAAGAACGAAAACATTGCACTCTCTCGGCCAACAAGCCGGGGTTCGTTGTAATTAGTTCCTGCGGAGCGAGAGTTGAGCCAGCTCAGCACACAGACGCATACACACGCGCTGTCGGCCATTGCGCGAACGCGAGCGCGCTGAAACACACACAACGAAGGGAGAGAGAAAGCGAGAGAGAGAGAGGAAAGAGGAGAAGAGAGAGAGAGAGAGAGAGAAGAGAGCTCCGCGCTATTGCGGCAACGCTGATGGCGGAGAAGCAAATAGGACGCAATAAACACGGCACTACATCATCCGTGGGCAACCCTTTATGTGACGAGACCGGGCGCGGTGCAAAATCCCTACGGACGGACCGGGCTCCGGGCGCGCTACATCATGGTGGCGGACGGGCGAGCGAGCGAGCGAGCTTCCGGAGCGCGCGGACTGACAAAAAGCTGCAAACGAATCGGGAATCAGGAACGAGGAGATCGTGACGGACCGAACGCGGATCGCACTGCGGCGATACGTATTCGATCGTGCGTGTACGGCGGCTGTATAGAGAGGTGACTTCCGATATTCGGGGCCATGTGGGTGCCCTCAGGAGGGTGCTGTTGAAGATTAGTAGCATGCGGTTTCTGAAACAGGTAGCTTTCCGTACAACTCGGCGGCATAGAGGTACCTCTATCATATCCTTAAGTATCTTGTCAGTGCCATAATACCATCAGGTACTTTGAATTTCAAGAGGCAAATCGATCTTGAGGAAAATTCTAACGCGCTGTCAAAAATCCAAGCATTCCATATACCAGATGAAAATCATCCAACATTCTATCTCATAAATACGTTTATGTGAAAAAAAAACTTCTTCTTCTTCTTCTTCTGACACTGACATTCTCATCACAGAATATCTTTATTGAATCTGAGCGCTGTGCCAGACGATGCTCGATCTTCGACCTCGCCCGTTCCTTGAATCTTCCTCTATCTCTCGAGATGATGATGACGACGGGCGAGCGACGACGCCGAGACAATGACGGCAGTTGATGTCGAGGCGCGATGGCGCTTATACGCGCAAGTTGTGGCTGAAGCACGACGATGAAGCTTTCATGAATGCGGCGATCTTGAGATAAACAATCGGTGCCATTGTGTGTAAAGGGGAGAGATAGGCGCACCGGCCAATGGCAGTGCTCCTCGCGTGTTCTCGTGCACGTCTTGGCTTTTTCCTTCTTTCCACGTTTCGCCGGCACTCTCTCACGAGAATCACGTCGGGACCAAGCGCACAGTGCCGGGTTTGTGCCAGTCCAGCTGGTCGCGATTGAACGGTCTGCTGATTCTTCGCGTACGGAGAAAGAGAGAGAGAGAGAGAGGGAGAGGGAGAGAGAAAGATAGAGAGAAAAAAAAAAGAGAAACTCTGGCCACTCTAGCGGAGTGCCCGACGTGGACAAATTGATGGCGACGATGAATTTACGAGATTGACGCAATTGTCGGGAACGCGAATATGCGTTTTGATTCCAAGCTGAACGACAGCTAAAACGTTGCCAGCCGGCGAATTGTTGAAAACTGACTCGCAGGTCACGAGACATCGCGCCGCCTTCGTGCCGTTGCGAGTTAAAACAACTAACGTTCCATTACGGTAATAATATGTCACAGCGATGTAAAAGCGCAATACACACTTATACATTCGATGCGGTAATAGAATCGCTTTGGCCGATGTAAAAGAATTCATACGGAGCGTTCCGCGAACACGGTAATCACACACACTTATCGTCTACGCTGTATGAACGCTGGGCATGTATCTTGTTAATGCACTCGACTCGTATTTAGAAAATGCGATTTCTCTTCTACATTACCGCACTAGTATAATCTATTTCGCGATAATCAACTCGCACGAAACGGAGTGCTTAAATAAACTGAGTCATCATACTTAGCGGAATTGGACATCTTTTAATATTCCCTTCAGATTAGACAAACGATACTGAGAAAGAAATATGAAGGAGCGGATTGAATCCGGTTATGAGATCTCGGAGCTTAACTCCGCGAGGCAATTCGGCTTAATTAATCCTGCTGCTGGCAGACGTCGCGAACGACTTCGCGCGTTGAAGTCGTCTCTTAATTAGCCAACGACAATGCTCTGGCTTGATAGCCTTACGTATCACAATTAACGTAAGATTACCGCGAAGAGATTCCGCAAGTTTTCGCTCGAATAAAGGGACGCGAAGTGCGTGAAGTGTCTGAATAAAATTTGTAGATGTCTCATAGCAAAGCTTCTCGAGCTTTCATAACGATGACTTTTAATAGGAATAGACGCCGCCAATTATTCTTCGGCATAAGAAAATCTCTGCTTTAATTTAGATAAAAATTTGTAACTAATGGCTTATAAAGCAAAAAATAAATTTTCAAAACTATTCAATATCTCATTAATATAGAACAGAATGTTAAATATTTATTTTCATGGTATAATGAATATTCAGATTATAAAGATATTATAATATTATATTTTCTATATTATTATCGTGGTATTGATAAACGTTAACATTTAAAAATTATTTTGTGTTGTAATAAATTAAAAGATTACTATAATATTAAATCGATTTTATCAACTATTATTAATAATTTAAAACAATGACTTTTAATTTATACGCAAAATTATACGGAAAAAAAATTTGATGATTTGAAATATATTATTATTAATTTATATAAGTCGGAAATATTGATTTTTGTACAATTATGTATTATAATCAGTATTACAGAAATTGAATTAATATTACGCGTTAATTTAATGAGATACATTAATTGTTCGACACTGAATACCTATTATCAACGTGGTTATAAATAAATGGCCTCTCATCGCATCGTTCCCTCTCGCGAGAGCCTTCCATTCTCTGCTCGCCTGTCTCATCGGATTACTATGATTTGAGCTTAGGAATGATTCATCTTCTAATTGCATGACGGACCACCCTCCGGTCCGCCATAATCAAAACTCCGGTTGCTCATTAATCACCTCGGTCACCACCATCCTTCGTGCTAAAGGTGCAAATGCCTCGATGAATTGTCGTTCGGAACAAGGAAGAAAGAAGCACAGGGATGAGGAGACAATGGCGCGGAATGTTATACACCGTTTTCCACCCCGAGATTAATTTTTTAGTCGTCAAACGATTTATCATCCCGAGAGCTCCTTCGCGTGATCAATACTTAAGTCAAAGTTGAAAGCCGCATTGTCTTGGGGATAAGATGTCGGCAGAATCGATTTATCAAGGGAGCAACACCCCTCTGCCCTCTCCACGAAAATCTGATTTCCGCGAAATTATCGTTAATTATCGCGTAAATCGATATTTCAATAAGTATCAATTTGCGTTGAAATTTAGAGGCGCATGTAATATGTAAATTATGCGACTGTATTTAGAATGAATAGATAGACCCGCTGTGTGTTTTACCGATGAGCGTGTCGTTCTCTTTGGATTTGCCATACTTGGTGAAATACAGCCATTAGTCACGCTATAATAAATGCTATCAATCAATCCAATCTATCTAACCCGTCTATATTATTTCACTATCTTTTTATCTACCTGCCTATCGCATTGACTTCCTCGCGTGTTCGCAGTTATGTCGATTCCACGTTCGTTTATCACGATATAATGACTGTAACGAACTTTCGAGTCAAACAGCTGCTTTCAGTATAGGATCGTATCAACTCGCAGATAGATATGTAATATACTTAAGTATACTTGACATTTTTATTCGCCTTTGACATATTATATTACAAATTGTTTGCTTTAATTGTCATTCTTGTTTTGAGTACTTATATTTCAAATCATATGAGATTAATCATATTAAACATTGTGTGTGTTAAACCGATGTAATAAAATCCCTATTTTATATATAGCATATAGTGTACCAAATATAGTACAGTATAGTATACCAAAATAATTATACAGTGCTATATCGCGCAACCGATCAAGTTCGCTGTATTTATTTATTTATGAATAATAAATAAAATTTTTATAATCGGTACATTTTTATTATATTTTAAATATCACAAGTTAATATTGTGCGTATTTAATATATACAATTTATGTGTAATTGTAAAAATTTTATTCACTGACCTTTGCAATGTTCCTCATTTTTTCAATTTGATTACTTTTCACCGCGGAATTGATTTTGTTCATTTAGAATTTCCGAGACTTTTTCACGATGGTTCCAACAGGGGTGGAAAACACGCGTCGACATATTCGCGAAACATGCACGAGCAGGTGCAACGACAATGGAAATCGGCGAGCGCAGCTGCGCTTAATGAGTGATGGATCGCGGTATGCGCTTTACAACGCCTCCGCGTCAGTCGCGCAATTGCTCGTGCTCGCGCCAGATTTCACACCTGTTCGGTGCTTTTAGTCAAACGCTTCTTAGCCCTTCGTCTCATTTAACACATTGACGTATCAACACTTGATTTTTCAATGATGGTCATTAATGACTGGCATATTGTCGAAATTTTTCAAAACGCCCGTAAAAAATAAATGCCGGAATATAAACACAATTCAGTATCAAATTTTGAATGCTAGCTAATAATGTAAAAATTCGCTAAACAATAACACAATATTTATTGTAATAATTATACAAGTATATCTGATCATTCTCAAAATAGGTTTGAGTGTATTATATCTTTTTTTAAAATCTGTATTTGCTCATAAATGAGAATACAAGTCCTAACGCTACCGCAATGTTAAACACAAATTTCAATGGCCGGAATTGGTAAAACGCACGGAAAAGTAAATCGATGAAATTTATTAAAAGTTATTTATTTTTACCATTCACTGCGAGCCATTATAAAGTGTTTATTACATTGGCGATTTCATTACCAAATTGCAATTTTATTGTCGCGTCACGTCACGAGCCCGAAATAACGTTTCTACCAGCGTGTATGCTCGCCTCGGGGCATACCGGAATTCGTATGGTCGAAAAGTTTCGTTAAAAGTCTCGTAAGCCCTGATGGGATCATCCCTCCGTAATCACAGCTATTACCTTGAGCGCGCTTGTGTCGGCGTGCGTTGCACATGTACGAAACGATGCCCGGGGCAATCGATAATCCGAGGTGAGTAAAGGTGAAAAGGGGTAGGTGCGAAACGAGCGGCGAGGGAGAGCGGAAGATTTTCACGGATAATCAGGGGGTGGTAGATTTTGTTCGCGCTGAAGATGAGAGCGGATCGAAGGAACATCGGCGCGTCGCTCGAGCTGATCTCGTGCGATAACATTTCACGTAATATAATAAGTGCTTCGCACCTCCATTTTGCATCGATAATGAAAATTATTTTGTATTTCATTAACGCGGTGATCAAGTATACTCGTGAGATCGTATTGAAAAAACTCTTCCGCGGCATAAATGTTAAGCACCAAGTATCAAAGAAATTTTTTATTAAACAAGTACGAGGCTGATGCCTGTAAGCGTGCATATAAAAATTATTTATATGAAAAATAATAAGTTGCACAATATAAAATTAATTTTTATCTTGAAATTATTGGGCTTCTAAATTTGTATACTTTTGCATTCGGATATAGTAAAAAATGAAAAAATACATATTTTTGTTAAATATTTATGTTAAATATTTGATCAATATATTCGTGTACGTGTTTAAGCATTCAACGTGTTATTACTATAGAGCATAGAATTTTGGGGTTGCCGTTTACGCTTATCAGCATATTAGGTTACTTGGTTATTTGGGTGTCGGATTATGCAAATTTGCAGGTATTAGTATCTCCGATCGATTAATTTACACGTATATTGTCACATTACAGCAAGCGTATTCCGTTAGTAAATGATTTCGCGACTACAAAATATGTCACGTGATTGCGTAAACTTGAATCTTGATTAATTTTGCAAGAACTCTTATCATTATTCTATAAAATGGATATGTATGCTCTCGTCTGAACAGCTTGCTAGACTACGATACAAGGAAGTTTCCTTTGGAACCGGTTCTTCTTCAACAATGGAATCAAATCGCCCGAGGAGTCGAGAGAAAGGGGTGCTACGTGGATAATGATATTCAGAGGTAGTGCAAACTTTTCGCATAAATGAAGACTAAAAGATGAATAACCTCAGCGGAATTAATGAGGAATTATCGGGAAAATAAAGAGATAGAGTAGCGGAACACTTTAAATAAAAGACTTCGCAATCGATCGAACGTATTAAATACGTGAACAAGGAAGTTCATCGAAGAACGGGAAGGTTTGCAATCCCTCTTTTGTAAATCGATAATCTTTACGGTATAAAATTAGACTATGTGTCAAGTAATAAATAATTAGCGCGATTTATTTAACGCGCTCATCTTAAATGCTCTCTTTAAACCGTTTCTTTTCGTGGAAATTTTATCCGAAGATTTTTATGATGCGATAGCCGTTTAATAATAGCGCGCGATTACGAATATAAGCAAAATGAGAGCTAGTTATCGATGGATTGAAATGTAAGCTACCGCGCGCGTTAGTAATCATAGCACACACGATAATAATTTATCAGACTATGAATATTATATTAATCGATTGTTTATTGTACTTACGCTAGAGAGAGGAATTATATAGATTCGGTTAAATGACGAATTATAAACCCCCCCAGTCGGTGACCGTGACAGTTTCGGGAACCAACTCACCTGAAACAGAAAAAAAAGGAACATTTCGTTAGATAAATTTATATAAAACGGACATACCTATGTTTTACATGGTTCCCGATACAAATCTAATTTATTACGAGCAATTTATTGCAAATCGAAGATGTACGATGTAATCGACAGCGAAACTATTGTAATTGTTATAATGTAGCTTTGCAAATCACATTTTGGTACATTCAAATAGATTCCAATCACGTATGGCCGCTGCAATATTCTACTGGAAGCAATCGGTATGCAGATACGCAATCACATGCAGACCGCTTTAGAATTCCGCAACATATAATATCTTCCAACGCGCGAAAGTATTCACGGCGAAGTTTTAGTCGCGACTGCAAATTCGAAATACCGAGATTTGTGGCCAAATAAATTGGAGCCAGGAGCGAAACTTGGCGCGCGTTATACTTTCGAGTGGTATTCGAGTATTAGCGCGGATACAAGGCAGCGTTAATATTTGCCGTATATCGGCAATATAGCTCTTAATGAAATCCCGTCGATGATTTTGCGAGCAGCATAATGCGATTTTAATATCCTCCTTTAATTGGGGACGAAACTATTAATTGCCACGAGAAGCGGGCAAATTCATCTTTGCGCTCGAGCGGAGGATAGGGGGGAGGGAGCGACGCGGGAGCGCGGGAGTATCGCGGTCGAGAGGGGCTGCATATTCCGGGGGTTGCGCGTCCCCGTAGCTCTTGGCGTTTCAACCTTCTCAGCCCTCCACGGCGTCCCTTCGTCCCCCGCGCTTATATCTCCGCCACCGCTTTCCTCGCCCGCTCTTCTCGGCCAATCTCCTATCTCGGTACTCCACCTCGCGGGCGCATATTGAAATATAATTAGGGGTGGTTTAATAAGCGACGGTCTGCGGCTTTCGCTAAGTCTCAACAGCGTAAGCAGCGGCCTGTTAACCGATACGTCGGCCGTGTTCTCGTCTAACGAGCTACGAACTACGAGCTCGCCGAGCTTTGCTGCGGTTGCATCGCGCTCGGGCGCAAGCCGACATGAAATGTGCAACGCGGCACTGGCTGCATTCGACAGGCTTTCGAGACGGACTGCTCGTTCGGATGTGCCGCGCGCGCGGAAGTACCGCCGCGGATGCGTCATACGTCTGGGGGCGAAATTTTCTATTCGCTCGCGATAGCCTCCGCCGGGGTTATCTCTCCCGCGCCGCGCGGAGATTAGAGTTTTATGGAATTGCGCGCGAGAGAGAGAGCACGTCGGGTTCGTGGAATTATGACGACCGGAAATAAAGCTCGTTTTATTAGCGAGATAATGATGCAAACAGAACTCGGTTCTCGGAGATAAACGAACATGAAGCATCCTGGGGGCACATCTATCAGTAATGGCGATTGCAATTTTTTTCTTTATCCAACGCAGTCTACATTCGTTGTACGATCGATTTATATCATATATTTTGATTTTGCGTTAGTAATGATATTAATTCGGCATCACATCTGTATTAACAATTGTCAAATGATTCTCATGCGATAACACCTGTCCCCGCGGAGAATTTATGCGGCCACGACGTGCCTTCGGACGCACGCGAATTTTACTATCTGCGAACCAACGCGATAGATCGACATTCGAAATGATCACGACGGGAAATCGTTGCGCGCCTCGGCAAAGTCAGACGCTTCATTCCCGCGACAGAAGCTCCCCCGGCTCCGCGTGAGCTCGCGTTCGAGCGAGGAAACTTCGCCGGCATGCTCTCGTCGATCGTAAGAGCCATGAGTGACGCGTAATTACTCGCATCCGAATAGCAGACAACTGGGATTGAAGGGTACCGAGGCTCGGAGTGACAGAGCGTGTCAAAGTTAAGCGCACGGGTAGAAAAAGATCGTGACACTAATTGCTCGAAAATATATACGCTACCCTCGGCACCGACTCGCGGAAAACTCTCGCATTTTAGCGTGCGCGTGCTCATATGCATGAGGAGGTGAAAAAAAATGGAATAAAAATGGAATGACGCTCGACGCAGAAATCGGTTAAACCGATTAAATTAAATAGTCATCGTGCAATGTCGCCGCCGGGCGATATGTTAACTCCCATAAAATGATATTTATTCGACAATCGAGTAATGTACTTTATATGCATATTATAAAAACGTTACACTTTTTAGCGTTTCCATCCAGTCGATAGTCGAGCGCGTTCGACATAATCGATTTCTTTATCGTTTAGGTCATTTACGTTTGAACTGACAATTGTTGCAATATATATAGGAAGATGATCAATTCGATCGAGCAATTACGGTGATAGTTTAGCGGATCGCATTTCGACAGCTGATTTTGTTGACGATCTAGCGTATACAATCCCTTGTTATCCAAGATTCTGCGGTGCAGCGCGACTGCGATCCTTCCCAGAGAGAACCGGCAGACGTTTTGCCGAGGATTAATCGCCAGAACGGAAATCGTTTGGCGCTAGCGCCAGCAACGGTGCAGCTGCAGCCGTCTGGTACGGTCTGCTTACCTCGACACGCCGGAAGGTTACGACCTATGGCAAGGGGTTGATGCATAAACGCAGCGCCGCACGAAGGAGAGAAAGAGAGAGAGAAAGAGCGAGAGAGAAGTAGAAACGACGAGACAGAGAGAAAGTTGTATCCAGACGTCCGGGAGCTCTGTGTTAAATAGCTACCACTACTGTGGCCTCGGCTACGCTATCTCGCCGGTGTGCTGCGTTTCCTGGGTGTTGCGCCACCCCCCAAAAATTCATAACTCGGTATAATAAGGGCTTGGCGAATGTAACAGCTGACGCGACCCGCAACCATCGAACTATACCAGCTACGCATTACGCGCTTAATTTACTGAACAAGTTTAATTGCCTTCCAAATGAACTTCGCTCAGTCAAAGAGAAGCGTCCCTTTTTGCCCCCTTTTTTTTTCTCTTTCTGCAGCACATCCGTTTTATCGAGGGATTTTTTGTTACAGACAGAAGTTAGGAATATTCTTCGCGTACTTTACGTATTAAATATCCATTACGATTACAAATTAAATTCATTTTTATGTATAAGTATACAGAAATTAGATAAATTTAATTTATAACCGTGATAAGTATATCTATGTATATATATATATATATATAAATTTATTAAAATTATATATATTTCAACTCTGTAAATGTTTAAAAATTCAAAGAACCACAATGTACAGATTAATTAAACATATTCCAATAACGAACAATTCGGCGAATAGTTGCGTATCTAGTAATTCATGGCAGCATCGTGGACATCATGCATATCCATTCCGACTTGCTTTACGTGTTAGTACCATCGTCCTAAATCAGTTTATTACGCATGTAGTCTGCGCAGGGTCATCAATCGTCGATTAATCAACCGGAAATGGTCGATTTAATGCGTTAACGTTACGGCCGTGGATACGCGTTTCGCACGTATCAGTGGCGTTAATTAATGTAATATAGGCGTCCGTATTACCCCAGCTACGAGGATGCCATTTGGTGCCAGTTTTTCGACTAACTAAATCAATTTCGTGGGTAAAACGCTTTATCAGCGACAGCGGATGCTCCCTTCGTTGGAAATGCCGCTGTTCGGACATTGTCGTGTCTGTTTTACACGAAAAATACTCTCCCTTTAGAAAACCGGGGGTATAATTCTCTCGGATGTAATAAATCTGCTGCAGCAGGTTTATCTTTCCATTACATGCTTTCGTCTTCTGCTGCCAGATTTGTCCGGTAAAACGCAATTTGTTCACTACTTATAGCGAACGTGGGATAAGATAAATTTATCGGGCACGAAAAAAAAAGTCTGATCTAATTCCTAAGATTAGAATCGTACACGGCAATTATTTTAAACAAACAGCACGACCAAATTTCTGTGACAGATATGTAAGACGAGAGAAATATGACTGTTCAATCCTATCGGTAAATTTGGCAAGTATTGATCGTCCCAGAAATAGTGACATATACCTACGTAGGTATGTAGAATTCTAGAAAATCGTGTCGAACCAGTGTCTTCGTGCACGCGATATTAAGTCCCGTGCACATTAGCCGCCGAAAAGCAATCTCAAATTATGCTACGTGTGACGCACAGTGTCACCGATCATTCTCGATCGTTCGCTCACAATGACAAGGCTCGGGGAAAATGATTCAATTTTATTGTTCCTCAATATCATCGACGACATTATCGGATGTTCACGGACAATCGATTTGCCCGTGTGCTGACGGGATGCAAATAATCTCGGTGGTCGTGCTATCAACCGTCGCGAGTGCTGCCTCCGATAAGCAAGAAGCACCGGCCGGTGCATTTCATTTGCACGTTAATTAAAAATAAATTTAGCCTAGCCGCGGAGTAGAAGAAGAGTATATTGCGGCCCCCGATATCTCACGGCCGTTTTATGTACTCGGTGAGCGAGATCCAAGCCGCGTCCGTAAGCACAAAATAATAGATGCGATGCGTTAAAACGCTCGGATTTTTATTGCAAAGCATCGTATTTTTCCTCTCGGTTCTGTTTGCCGTTCTTTATCGCGACACCGCTGTCAATTTACGAACTTTTATGATTCAATATTCAACAATGCTGTGAGGATGTATTTTATATACTTATAAATCCTATATAAACTCACAATTCGTGTTTGTGTATTTATCAGGCTAGAAAAAAACCAATTTTCATAAACTTATAAACCGCATTGATTTAAAGATGATGAAATATATTTCGCGCTCTTACTTTTATATTCGCGTAAATTGACCACTTGAGCTAAATCGTGAGTAATGTAATATCTACTTTCATATACCTTATGAATCATATTGCTAAAAATGCGATCTTACGGCATCCTATACAAATGATATAAATATTCTAACAATATTCTGTTTCAGCGACATCGAGAAATTTTCTGCACGTAAAAGAGGCTTTGCTACTTTATAATAAATCTATTTATCTCTACACTCTGAAAACGTACCGAAAAGGTTGTTACCACAAGAAGATTAATTTGTTGAGAGTTGGATTTTTAAATTAAGTTTATCGCTTAAATTAAGTTTATATGAAAGAGAGCGATTTAACTTCGTTAGAACGGTTTAATCTACAAACGTGTATAAACGATTCGCCGAAAGTTTATCGAATATTTGGAGGCGATATGATATTTTTATGCGGAAACGTACTCATTATGTCGGATAAAAGTTGGCCGACGAAGGAAGAAGGAACCATAAAAGATAACGTGGTGATCGAGTAACTGACTAACTAATTAACCAACCAACTCCCCGGCGAACTATCCGATTAATACGTAGAAACTCGGATAAACTTTGTTACTGCGTGCAAGTTCCATAACAGCTGCGTTTATCAGCGAACTTGCAGACAGGCAGTGGTTTACATTCGTCTATTCCCTCGGCTAAGTATAAAATCCTAATTTATTCCGCTCAACGATGCGCGCGAATAAATTTAGTTCGTACAGCAAGACGTATACCAGTAATAGTAGCGGTCAATTCGGACATATACTCGCATTCTTTTTACCATAAATTGTCTACGAGCTATAAGTAAATTGCTCGATATGATGTTCTTAAGTCGTTTCATTCTTCAATTTTGAAAATCAGCGGTGATAGATACGATTATAGTTGGCTAAAAATGTATTCAGACCGATTAAATCTGATTAATCTGCTATTTTCAGTAAAAAAAAATTAACTCAGTGAAAGAAATTGAAATAACTTATAAAGAAGAAATAGTGATACGATAATCAAATTCTAACATTAAATTAACGCAAAGATCATTGTGATTCTTTACAAAATAAGTGGAGGTGACGACGACAACAAAGATAAATTCTTTACTTTGTAAAGACTTTGACTTAAGAACGTCTGGCCGTTTCTAAGCGCGCCGTCTTATTGCAGTTCTGTACATTCGTAAATAGAAGCAAAAGACGCGTGTCGCGGCGCATCTCTGAACAATTTACGGCATTTTCGAGGTCGCGAGAATAAACCGAATGCTGGACGGTACAAGGGTATCGTCGTTCTCGCGAGGCTTGAGATGAAAGGAAGTGCGCTGCCGGAGAAGTAGCCGGAAAAATAAAATGATGACGTATGACGAAGCGCCAGACGCATGCCTATTAATAAAGGCGCCAGTTTGCGAGCCTCTTCGCTGAAGTCTTATTCCTTTCATTAGGCTCTCCTTTTTCTATTCAACGTCAAATTGATAGTTACGTTAGATATATTAATACAGAAAACAAATCTTTTTAATTATCGCTAAATATGGAGAGAAAATTTTCGATAGTGAAGCTTTAAGTGGAAATCTTTCAAATCTTGTTCTTACAATAATAGAAAAATATCCATCGCATGTTTAAATAAAAAATAATTTTTTAAATAGAATATAGGTTAATACATTGCATACATAAAAATTAACAGCGGTATTTAAATATACGCATTCTTCAAATATTCTCCAAAAAATATATTATCGACTCCATACCGTGATAATACGTACGTAATCGATATGTATGTCGCGATAATGGCAAGAAACTGTCGATACTTTCAAAGTATCAAGCGGAAAGTGTCAATGCTAAAGTATCGGAGTATCAGGGCGAGACTATTGAGATTGCTTCAATAGTATTGAATATCGTTAGCGATTCTACCTATTGCCAGTCCCTTGATATCGTCATTTTCGTACGAACGGCGCAGCACTCCTCCTCTGGCCAGGATTCGCCTAGTTGTTCTTATCAGTTAATTATCTTTCACCCGGATGGCGACTAATTATAAACCGGAAACTAGAAACGCGTTGCGAGCTTGACCGGAAGTGTCGTGCTCATTGTCCGAAATTCGTTGCGACGTGGGCTTTTCGGTACCTTTTGGACGGGGAGCACAGAGGGGAAACATACAGAGAAAGAGAGAACGGGATGTCCGATACAGCCGCCGGCTGTGAGCAGACGTGTAAACGCACAGAGCACTCTCCCGCTTTGCTGGCTATCGGGTTTGATGCGGTCACGTACACAGAGAAGTGGCGCAGATGTTGCGGAATTGTTCATCGATTGTTTTTACCTAGTTCCGCGTTTTACGGAGCGCCGATATTATTTATCGACCTAACGCGTCCCCCAAATTACGCGCTATTTCGCGTCCCCGCTTTTTATTACGAATATTTAGTAATGATTTGCAAAAGCACGCGACGAAATATCATATTTTGCCCTCGCATTATATAATTCGAACATATATACAGAATAATATTCATCGCAAGTTGAAAAAAAGTAGTCTGCGAGAGCTAACAATGGAAAATGGAGTATTTTCATTCCAACTCAGAAGCTGCAAAATATTGTTGTTAACTTCATGGTTACTATTTATGTATTTTAATTTGTTAAATAGAAAAGAAATCTGCGTAATATAAGAAAAATAAAACGATTTTTTAAATATACTATAAACTTAACAAGACTCGTATGTCAATGATTTCACATTACACAATGATTTTATCTTATTACGTGATATGAAACGGACGAATCAAACATTTAATCAATTAATATAGCAATATGAGAAAAATATAGTTTATTGGATAATAATACTACTGATTTCCGATGAAGTTTCCGATTGATATATTCCTTTCTCTTCCCGAATTAAATAATAGATTTCTAATTTTTCAATTTGTGTCGGCTATATAATCAATATACTGCCATTCTCGTGTGCCATATAGAAAATCCCATTATTCATACATTATTTTTTGATAGATTATTAATACGTGCAAAGTTGTTATAATTGTGTGGTCTTCATCATAAAAGTTTTATTTCAGAAGAAGAGCTACTTAGAGTTTAAATATTAATTAAAATTTTAAAAATAAAATATAACAGAGTGAGATTAAATCGAATCGTTTCATTTATACGATGATAAAGTATTTTTGCTAATTATTGTTAATTATTTTATTTAAAGATTTAGTAAACACCAAAAAGAATATCGCTTGAATTTTGCCGAAAGCAATCTGTTTCGTGTAATTATGCATGTTGTTCGTGAATCCTAGCTTCAGTTTGAGTTTCCAGTCATGAGCGAGCGAGCTGACAAACGTCAACAGCCGTAATTAGTAGTGAAATTACGCGACATAAAGTGACCGTCGTTGTGTTGCTGCCTTTATTAATAACGCAGAGGCTCTAGACATTAGATAAATGCTTCGTCCGGCGATATTCAAAGTGATTAATGACAGCTGTCGTGACGGCGCTCGTGTACGCGATGCAGACGGTCGTTTTATCACATCCTGATTAAAATACTATCGTTTCCTCTCAGTTTCCAACATGTAGATAAGACTTCCGATGGCGTGCGGACTATAAGAATAATCAAGCGAATTTTTTCGAGATACGCTCCGTATACGCTTATTAAGCGACGTCGGGTTACTGCGAAGGAAATTCATCCAAAATTTTACATTTTAGAAGTTATTAATCCTCCTGTCAGATATCCGCTGCAATTTGTTAACATGTATTTAATTAATAAATTTAATGTTAAAATTAATTATAATATGTTGTGCACGTTAGATTTACACGTGCGATGATACATGTGTATTTTTTAATGGTTTAATAAATAAAATAATATGTTTACACGGTTAATCTAAAATTTTGTGACGCTTATTTTTTATGAGAAACAAAGCGGAGTCGATTTAATTTTGTTTCTAAATTAATAAGTCGCGACGGCGCGGATACTTCTCGGCGCAATATCGCTCGTCCTTTTATCATCATGCTGATAGAAGTTTCACTCGTGACTCGCAAGACGTTTCGAGTGAAGAAAATACTGGGGAGGAGAGAAGAGAATAGGAGAAAGAGCGTGCGGAACGGTGTGCTTTTATTGGCGCGGGTCTCCATAATTGAACCGACATAAGTACTCTTTTTATATCATCGTTGCGAAATGATGGAAGAGGATTACGTCGATCCCGCGGGAGGGAAGCCTGACATCGTGGCAGAGACGAAGGACAGCATTACCAGAATATACGAGAGAGACAGTAATATCTAAGGATACCGGGGGAGAGGAAGACGAGGAAGGCTGAGAAAGTGGGCGAGACGAACTTCCAGGTTTCTCTCGTCGACTCGTCTCGAAGCGAGCCGAGTCAGCAGGACGCTCCTGCGTCGTCCTTCTCCTTAACTTCGGCGCCAATATCTTTTCGTCTTCCTTCTCCTGGCTCTGCCTGGCGTCGTAACGCTTCCTGCCACGGACATGCCCGGTTATAGCGAACGACGAATCGTGGAACCGCGGAAAAGTGGTTCTCATGTCGCCGCCCCCTGCGGACTCGTTGCTCTTCGCCGACTAAAGTGGTCTTATGGAATCCGAACTACGACGAGGGAGGGAAGGTAAAAGTTTATTCGGCCCGCGGATCGTAAAAGCCAGGCAAAAAGTATTCGGGGATAGCCGGGCCGGATAGCCGGATCGACGGCCGTGGCCGCTGAATCGAATCGCCGTTTGTGAAAGATGGGCACCGACACTAAAAATTCGCCACGGCACGCATTCGGGCTACTTTCTATCGCGCGGGTTTTGCGAAACAAAAATGAAGCACGTCTCTCCCAAGTGTATCGAGAAAAACTATACACCTCGCCGCGATATCTTAATTTATTCAACAAGATATTTCCCATTCAAGTGCCAGAGTTTTGAATTCTGCAGCTGTGTTTCCTCGAGTGAATTGAGCTCGCTAAAAATTGAATCGTGACAGACATAACAGTAAAAAACATATCGTGCAATGTATACGTATAGATACTATGCAGATACTCTTACAAAAACATGAGAAAAAAACTTTAATTAAACAGATAGCACCCGAGGAAATATACGGTGTTTCGTTTTCATTTTTTATCTGAAAATAATTTTCCGTGATTAAGCCTGTTACTATAGTTACTATAGTTTTACTTACTATAGTTTTAGTTACTATAGTTTTACTTACAAAAGATAACAAAAAAATGCATTATTAAGAAAGACTGACTTTAAAGATCTTCTGAGCAATTTTAATTGCAAGGATTGCCGTGTCGCGCGGTATTTTCGGAAGATAAAGAATGGTGTAAATAACTGCCCATGGAAAGAATATGAGAACCCTTTGCTAAATCGAAACAAGGATGGAAAGCAGAAGGTAAAGTCGCGGCCTGCGCCGTGAAGCGCGTCGAGCTGTAGTAATATTTTGTTTGAAGCCGGCTGGCATTCTCTCGCGCGCGACCAAGCCGGCGGCTCTCGGCTGTCTTTCTCACCGGAAATTAAAACCCTTTTTGTCGCGGGGCCTCGACGAATACGCCGCAGAGATCTCACTTTTTTTCGCGTATTTTTAGGTAGACCTCCGGCGCGGCCGCCCTCGCCGATGGCCGACAGTCTAAAGCTTGCGCTTCACGTCGAATCGCTCGAATGATTGTCAGTGGGACTAATTAGTAACTGACACTTCCTGTCACGGCGTATTGTTAGTACGTTCTTTGATTTTCAGAACATTTATGATACCATGCGGTTTGTTACGGAGATCCAAAGGGACGAAGAAATCGCGTTCATAATGAAAATATTTGCCGAAAGCACAAAAGACCAAAGTTGTTTTTGCAATATAAAACTGTTACCCAACATATATAAACGAAATATGAACACATAATATTTAAAATGTTTTAATTACGACAAGTAATAATTGTTAATTTCGGTCAGACTGTTTATTGTGAGGATTATGTATGTCAAATTTATTTCACTAGTGTGGTGGACACGCGCTTCCATTTATATCTCGACCTGTGTATTAAATTATCTAAGCCAAATTATCAAAGCGTAATTAGTAAGGCATGAAAATTATATGCTAATTTTTTGCTATTTTTGCTTTAGTTTTTAAAAAATTACGAGAGGCTCGATAACCCAATATTAAGTAACTTATTAAAAAGTGAAGCAAAAAAATTATTTTTAAAAGCAAAAAATAGCAAAAAATTAACAAATAATTTTCATGTCTTATTTGTTACGTTCGCGGAAAAGAGGCAACAATACTTTGAGACTTTAAAGTATCGTTTTAACACGCTTTTTTTAAGAGTGGATTTTCTAATGGCATTTTGTTTTTTAATGATATCTTCTTGAACGATTATTCTTCCGCGCACTTGCTTCACACGATAATCATCTGGAAGTGCATGATCCTCTTTTCGATTGATCGGTCATTTTGACGAGCCATTTTGACGAGCACTGGTATATTTTCAAGTGCACGCCTGCATTGAGAGACACGTACGACGGGACGAGAAAGCAAAAAACGACGGCAATGTTTGCCAACATCGATATACTCTACCATAACGTGTGTTTGGAAGGAAAAGATAGACTGGATTCCATGACAGCAAGACACACATTTGAAATTCAATTAGCCGAACTAACGTGGAACTTCCACATTTCAAACTTCGCGTTTATTCTGATTTAATTCCCAATAGCTGAACTAATACACCGCAGATTTGAAATTGCAGCGTATCGAACCGATGTAATCGACAGATTACTTTTAATTATCGATCTTCTCGTTGCTTATTCGCCACTTGTTGTCACACTCAATTTCAGATTTCAACCGGCGTGTTTGCGTTTGGTATTATATTTGTTTAGATTACAAGATCAAACGAGAGCAAACGTTTCAAGGCATTTTCAAAATATCGTCCGGCACATGCTGGCAGTTTCTGTTTTCTCGAAGAGTCTAATTGATTGATTGCTGTTTCATGTGCATCTATCAGTCATGGTAATTAATAATTAACACTATATGCACTATGTGCACTATTGGTAATTGCATTGGATTTAGTTGTTTGACATCAGTGGAATAGGAATTTCAACCTGACAGGTGTCGATGTAAGACGCGATAAATCGACTATTATGAATACTTGATGTACCAAACCAACCCATTGTGAACGTAAAAGAAAAATCGATTTTATTATATTATTATTAAGCCCGTAAATAGGACTTCTGTAATTAGGAAAATTCTGAAAGCTCAAAGTCGCAAAGTATCATATTCACTGGAATACGCTCTGCTTAAAGCCATTATAATCAAAGCTAAAATTCAGGTTGATCAGTCGATATTCTCTTTCCGCCTTTATCTCTTAAATCTGCTTTGACTTTAATTAATATCTCTAAGAGCGGCTTTCAAAAGATATCCGCGGAACGTCATCGATAAATGTAAACAAAGCAATCGCATTACGTAAATTCGAACGCGCATAACTGGGTGTAATACGCGGCTCTTGAGCGACCGTCTTGGATATCGGGCATCAGGTTATTAAACCAACCGAGAGTTATCGTCGTACAAAGTAACCGCGATCCAATTATTCACGTGCGAAAGATCGATCTCTATCACCGGTTGCCGCGGCTGATCCCCCCGCCCTTCTTCCCATTCTCTTCTTGTTCGATCACATATACAACGTACGTCGTTCGCGAACCCTCAAGCATTAACCCGCATCCCGAGCTAATCCCGACCTGCTATCGGTTGCTTAGGAAACTAACGGCAATGGTTTCCATCGACGCAATGGGGCGCTTGATGGATTTCAGCCCTGCCAGCACCGCGCGCGGTGATAAACCGCTGGTTGACCCGCGCGTAGCCAATGCGAAGAGATTAAGGGGTGATTATATTATAATTTGGTTACCTTAACTATAATCGATCGGCCCGAGCAGTGGTCCGCGGCCGCGCGGTTGGAGAAATTTGCCCATTTGCCTGGAGGAAATGACCTATAAGCGACTATCATCGTCACGGTTCTATAACTTTCCGAACTTGTTATTTAAATTTAAACAAAAAAGATTTCTCCATAAAAGAGAAATTATTTTCTGTATTTCGGTTAACAATATACCTATTAATATTTTGCACTTGTAAATATTAAAAAATGTTTAGCATTCATTCATTTATAGATTTTCAAAACTTTGAAAAAATAAATATTTGCAACTATTTAGGAAGATGATGAAAGAGAGAGATAATTCATATAAATTCTTAACAATTTCAGAAGCAGCTTCTCACATGGAAATGTTTCGACTTTTCTTTTCTTTAAGAAATCTTTAGCTTCACTTTTTTAGCATTAATTTATAATCATTTTAAATAATTTGCGTATATAATTGCAAATGTAATTAAAAAAAGATAAAGATTTTATATCGCATTTTAACATTATCATTAAAAACTCGAGAAGTTTTAAAAATCGTAGTACTTTCTTTCACGTTTATTAATCCAGCTACGTAATCTATAGAGCTTCTCGTCCATCCACCATATTGCATTCGATATTAATTCAGCATTAGGTCTTCCTAGTCTTTCTTCGAGTACGGTATTATTGATTCCCAGCAGGCCTTTTTGCTTTGTGGATCGGGCCGACCACGATGTCAATAGTTAATAGTAACGCAAATCGTAATGCAGAGCCAATGAGGAGTCCCTTTTGCACGGAAAAGGCTCGTGTAATCAGACAACCTCACGGAGGATGGATGCACGATGTCCATATCGACTACGCGCTCTCCGCTCTCTTAGCGTTATACAAAGCAAATGCAGATCAAAGAGGCCATTCATCGTCCGTCCGCAGCCATCCGCGTATGTTGTATCACATGGCCGCATAGCAACCCCGGCATCAGCGTTATTACTTCATCCCCTAGCACGAAGTAATTCGTTTTCGCGGGCTGAAACTTCCGCGCTACCATCACGTCACACGCGTGCGATACCATAAAATGGAGTTAGATCGCGTCGACAAAGGTGGCCTCGCAGCGGAGTAAGGACAAGCCTTAGAGCGATCCACTGTCAAAGAAATTCGGCCCTTTAATTGAATCAATGTCAATTTCAAGTGAGAGCGAAAAATTTTCATAAACGTTATATAGAATTATAGAATTATATATAGAAAGTTTAATTATAGAAAGAAAATTTCGCGGCTATTTCAGCGCGCAGAATTGCAGGCTGACAAATAATTTTCTCGGATAAACGACGTTACAGTCTCTATTTACCGTCGCGCCAAGCCGCCCCTGCGGGCGCGATCTAATCCCATCTTACAGTAATACAGTAATACATTCGCTCCCGCCGTGTGCTGTAACCTTTGGCGATCGGTTACATTCTCGCAAGTTACGTCGGCGCACGCGTAGCCGCGGGCATCATAATGCGATTACACGGGATTAATATCTGGCACGCATAATGCGAATGATCGAACGGCGAGCGAATATAATGCGACGGTACGGCGGCGGCACTGGCGTTGCGTCGAAGGACGGCCGCCTGGATGGACGCTGGAAATTGGATATTCGCGGAAACTTTGCTTTTCAAAACTGATATCCTAATGCTTCGTTAGCGAACAGTGCCGGCGATTCGCAGCCGCGCGTAACGTGCGAAGGTAAAGCGCCCGACCGCGCGCAGCGAGCAGAAAATTATTACCTCGATAGATTAACTCGATATCTCTATAAAATGGCGCGAATATTACTGTGCGCGTTGCCGACGAAGCGCGCGCGCGGGGACACGGATACATCGTTCGGGGCTTAATACAGAGTTTTGAGATTAACGTTATTACACCGGACTGTTTCATCCGCGTAGCGTGAGCTAGTTCGTTCCCGAGAGCGATTTTTGGGAATATCTGCGCGGCCGCGTTCGCAAATGGATCCGAATCGTGTTTGTGAAACGTGTGCAGAATTCTGACTTATGTTTGCCGAAATATTGCTGCGGCGACGCGGCGGTAGTACATGCGCTTATTAAATACATAGTTACAGTTAGGCATAATATTACCGAGGCTGAGCGTAACGCTCTCAGACACGGGCGGGTCGCTTATTTTCTACGAGTTAAATGCGAGAGGCGTATCGAAATTCTCTTATTTTGTTTGTATCTTGATTGCGCGGTTTATATTAATAGCAGGTCGCTCTAAGCGTGTACATATATCGCTAACGTATATAAATGTAATGATTTTATCATGTCGAAATGTGCGCGCATAAATGTATCTATTACTGTCATGTTTATTAAATTATTTAGAGGAAGAGTTGGAGAGCAACACACGTAACACAGACATATCTGCGTTCCGCAGCATTTCCTGTTTATCAACCGGAATATTAAAGCGGAGCACATCCGGCGTAAATATAAGGTCTTAAATATGAAAATGTGTCCGCGAGAGAGAGAGAGAGAGAGAGAGAGAGAGAGAGAGAAAGAGAGAAGTTATTTGAATTCGAGTTATTTGAATTAGTTAGCTTGAAAAAAAAATACATCGATTTTTGCAATAGAGAGTATTATTTGTTGCACTTTGACCTTTCTTCCAAATTAATCTCGTAAATCGAATCGAATCGTTTAAAACCTAGCGTGATTACCCCGGAATGTAATATCGTGGAAGTACCGTTCGGTAATACAAATCGCTTCTCGACAAGCCGATATCGCATGACTCGACGCCGACCGAAGTAGGTCGTCGCGTTTCTGGCAGATAGGATCTTTTTGAGTGATAGACAGGCGCAAGGTGGAATATCGACCGACCGCACACGAGCGTCAGAACGAGGAAGAAAAGGAATTGGCGTTCGGAAGGGCGGAATTCTAGAGGGCGACTTGGAAGCAGCCGGCGCGATGCCCGAAGATCGATCTTTCCTGCATGGAATAAACGCCCGCCTCGTGTATAGTGAATGCGGTTTCCTAACTCTCGGTCCCCGAGGAGTTTCGCGCATTTATCATATTTACAAAGACAGTATAAATTTACTATATAAAATCATATGTGTACTTAATAATTCTCTCTTCGTCCTTTAGTCGATTAGCAGTGACAAGTCGATTACGATTCAGCGCGAACGTCGTCCCTACTTGGCGACGTACAAATTCGCATTCCACGTGTATTGGGATTCCGCGATTTTCGCACACACTCGCGTTTTCACTGCGAAACCCAGGCCGCACGAGAGAGCGCGTAGGTTTCGGAGTTAGCGACTTCGTGGCTTTGCGCTCAACCGCTCGCCCGCCCGCCCGTCCGCACCCCCTCGACCAATATCGCTACCCTCGCGCACCTGCCGCGCTATCCGTTTTAATTTGAAGTCATTTAATCAATGCATCCAGGCAGCATTGAATCAAAACGTCCGACCGAGCCGGTACCTCGTGTGCGCCAAACAGTTCCACCGCCTCATCCTCCATTCCTCTGCATCGTTACGCGCTCTGCTTCGCTACGTGTCGCCCGTCTCTCGTACCCTTCTACCCACCCGAGCACCCTACCGTTGCACATCCCCGCACTTCGCGCAATGAATTAATCAGGCAGAGTGATGAGGGACGCGCCACCGCGTGTATGTATATGTACATGTATACATGTACATATACTGACGAAGCGCGGCGTAATTCCGTCGCGTCGATTTACTATAACAAAAGAGATGTAAAACGGGGAGGCCAAACGTTGAAGGCCAGAGATATCGCTACGTGAATTATGCGAATCGCGCATGCGGATCGCGAATTGAGTATCAGTTCTTGGAAACGAGGATGACTTGTCGCGATTCGATTTGCTTGATAAGGGTTAATGGGAAAGGTACGAAAGGCCAGAAATGGATGGGAAAATATGAGGAAAAAAAAATGGATCCTTAATAAAAGTGTTACATTTTCGGGATTTCATTAATTAACGAAATGAATCTGACGCGGCGAAAAAAATTCCATTTTACAAGTCAGATATATGGGTGTACAAACTGACCTTTTAAATATAATTTGAAAGTATAATTAAGACATACCCTTTACACGATGAAATGAGATTGCCCTATATCGGCGAGAGTCAATTTTGTTTCATCGAGCACGGAATCCGAATCGATTGCGAGTTTGGAAAATCGAAGAAACGAGATTATACGTGTAGTTCAACGTGGCTCTCGTAAATGATGAGAAATTTTCGCGACTTTCTGATCCATCTATCTGGATTCACCGTGCTCACGAGTAAACGAGAAACAAAACCTTGCTCAATATTTGTTTTAGACAATTGAGAACTATGCCTTCGATATTCGTATATTTGAAAAACAGAAATGCGCAACGGTTTGATAGGATACAGCAAAAGGATTTGATCAATGTATTACTGTGTACACATTACGGAAATGCGGCCTGTTATTTTCCCCTCTTGCGAGATATTTGGACTCAGCAAAATGGTACTTTGTGCAAAACTCGATACCTTTCGACGTTATTATTAAACCGTGACATTAAGTGGATCATTGCATCGGGTCATTATATAATGAAGTATCAAGTGGCGCGCTGTTTACGTGTCGAAATTTCATATTATAATTGACAATCACGATGGAGCGATCGCGTGTAACGCAGATAAAGTGGGAGATAGCGCTGCGATATCGCTGTGTGCAGGGCTGGGCAACATCGTAAGTGGAATAACGTGTCGATAATTTAATCGAAAGCTCGTTCGGCTCGTTCCCGCTGTGCGTTCCGGGGCTGGTCACTCTCATCTCCGCGTTTCGCAACGCGGACGCGCTTTTCGTTGCGCGCGTATCGCGGGGGAGCTATACCTACCTCGCAAACTACGCCTATTAATATCTTCGGCATGGATTTCATTGACCGCACGGGTCAGAGGGAAGCTAAGGCAGAGATAGATAGATAGAAGGAGGGTTGGCGATCAAGCGTGAAGCGTCGATAGTCGGAGCCGGAGTTGGCAAAGAGTAAGCTGTAGCCGAGAGATAGGCAGACAGCGAGGCAGGAGAGGCGAGGAAGGGTAGAGTAAGAGCAAATAATCGGAATCGGGAGGAGAGGAGGGGGGCGGGGCGGAGGGAAACGAGAGGAGAGACGGAGAACGCGTGAGAGAAGCGGAAAGAGGCGCAGCGCGTGACACAAGACGAGAGAGCGGAACTCGGATCACGGCCCCCTAGTCAGTCCTGTAATGAAGCTGGCGCGCGGTCCCGGCCATCCCCGGTGCCGCAGCAGCCCCCATAGTCACCGACCGCCTCCTCCTGGGTCACCCCGTAATGCACCCGTTCGATCAATATTGCTTACGCGGCATCGATGCACGCGCTCTGTTCGGTATCGTTCGACCCGCGAGACGGACGGACGGACGGATAGACGGACGGACGGACGGTTGATCGGTTGGTTCGAGGTCGAGTTCGTCCAGCGCTTGGAAACCACCCTTTTACCCCCTTTTAGTTCCTCGGAGAAATTCCGATACTTCGATACGTTGATCGTTCCGTACACACGCGTTTCCGTGTGTAAAAGCATACTCGCGCTGCCCGGCTCCAAGTTGATACGTGCTATTAATAAGTCACGAATCGTTTCTCAAAACGGCGTTTGTCTTGGTGTTTCCTTTCTGAGAAATCAAACATCGAGACGACGCGGTGTACGACATTTTCAGAATAATATCATTTAATTCTGCACGTTATTTATATAGAATTATTTACTAATCGCGATACTAATATTAACCAGCAGAATATATTGGAAAGATAACGCGACTAAAAATGAAAAGCTACGTAATATTGTATGGCATGCTAGTTATTATAAATGTTATTTACGATATGCGCTATAACTTGTAATGCTTATTATGCGAGCACGGCGCTCGAAGAAGCAGACGCGATTCTGAGAGCGCAGCGAAAGTCGAAAGATAAATCGGCGGAGGGCACAGGGGGAGCGTAGGACGGCTCTCTCGATGACTTTTTCTCGTTCGACCTGGAAGGTTACTTAACCCCGTGTCCGGAGTAACTTACCTAACCCGGGGCAACGTAAACTCGCGCGAGGGATCGTGAGCGGCGTGTGCGAACCGGTTATGGTCAAGGAATCTGTTTCTGCTCCCACGCGTCCGCGGTCCCTTCTCTACACTCCCGGCAATCTCTCGATGCACGATGCATCTCTCCTCATCCGTTTTGCCATTCTCTTCCTCCGCCACACGCCAGCCGATCCGACGTGCCCCGGGATCAGAAATTACTGCCCCGTACCACGGACGTGCATTGACCGGTCGGCGTGCGAGCGCAAGTAGGATGCGATCAAGCGTGACTCTTAACGCGGGCTAGTCGTCCATGACCCCCTCACTGTTAAACGCGATGCTCCGTAGACACGTACGATTTCGTGCACGCGTACGTAGATACGCGCGTGGGGAGATACGTGAATCGGAGCGTAGCGAGCGATGCATTTCGTTTCGGTCGTCCGTGTTCTGATTCGCGGACGTCATTACGGGCCGCGGCGTGTAGGTACAAGCGATTCCGATCCTGGGAATTTCGGCGAGCGAGCCGCACACCCTCCATGACGTACGGTCGATGCGGTTTTCTGTCTGCGCCGAAAAACTTTCCATCGTCGAGCGAGGCAACGTTAATGGATGAGTTTCGTCGCGTTAAATCATTGAGAGTCATTATCGCTTGATTATCCCCTAATTACGAATTTTCGTCGTGTCCCCCTGAAATAATCGCCCTCGTCTCTCCCACGTTTCGTACCAATCTCTGTAAAATCGCGATGCTCCCCATTTAAAATGATTACCAAATATTTCAAATGACTTCGATGTTCATGCGCAATGTACCTTCTACAACTGCCATACATATTGTATATAACGCAATTCGCATACATGATATATGTAATTTCACTGGCAAAATTGTTCATACTACGAATTTCGACTAGATGTGGAAGCAGAAATATATTCTATAAAGTTAAATCTTATATGAAGTAATATATGAAGTACCATATGAAGTTAATATTGCTTCAATTACATTTTAGGCAACTTTATCTCAGAATTATATAATTATTTATTAAAAGAGGAATACTCTTTCAAGAATTTAATAATCTTAAATAAAGTTTTAAATCTATCAAATCTTCTTATTTGTAATTTTTACATTTTGCAATTTTTTTATAAATGTTGCACACACACACACACACACACACATATATGCATATACATATGTATATAAAATCTCATTGTCAGAGCACACGTTAACAACAAAATGCTTCGTGCACCAAAAATGCCCGTCGAGCTATCCGTCGCTTTCGTATTCTGAATGGCGTGAGAATCCATTGTCTATAGCGGGGAGAATGGCAGACAGGTCGAACATTTTTCCCGACGAGCGACGGCGCGGTAGATACATCCGCGCTTTTATCTATCGGGACTTAATTGCCGCAAGGATTGCGGTACGAAAAGAAATTGATTAGCCGTTCGACGTACACAGTTCGTCGTTCGAAGTGTAATACGTGACTTGGCGAACGGTTCAAGTAGGGCGCCCGGTGCCACTGTTCTGCGGCTTCTCGTTCGACGGCTCAGAAGATTGCGCCATTACGTTTCCCGGACAATCAGTGCGAGACAAATGAGAGGAATACTGATGCGAGAGGGAAAGAGAGAGAGAGAGCGAGAGAGAGCGAGAGAGAGAGAGGGGGCAGGAAACATGGGGGTGGGAACGAGCAAATCCCGAAGGGACCGTGCCAGAGAACGTGGACAGAGAGGCCGGGTGTTGGAAAAAGTTCAGGACGGTGCGACGCCACCATTTGCATTCGGACAAGGAGGAGAAAGAAATAAATTAGGCGAGCGCCGAAGTGACTTTCAATTGGGGATGTACCAGCTTTTTCCTCTACGCCGCGGCGCTCCGCTGACGCGGCACGGGAAAGAAGAGAGACATGTACCCAGTCTCAAAAGAGGACTTCTGCTAATTGCATCCTGTCTAACGTCGCTCGTTAGTCGGCATCCGCGGCGGCGGAACCGAGCGGGATGAGCGGGCACCAGAAAGTTCGTGGTTTCGCTTCGTGGGTGAGGGAAACGGACGGATAGTCGGCCGGATAGTTAGCGACAGGGAAAGGGGGGAGGGGGAGAGGGAGAGAGAGAGAGAAGGCGCACGGCCAAGTATAGGCAAGGCTCGACGAAGGAGGCTGGGGAAAGTTACTTGAAAGTGGTACTTATCGACGTCGGTGGTACCCGCGTAAAGAGACATACCTAATCAAAAACTCGACGGAGAGAGAACCTTCCGCCGTGGAATGACGCGGCTCTCCAACTTCTTCCTCTCGAAATAACCACGTACGTAGGACGACGTTATTTACGTTTCTCGTGATCGCGTCGATGGCGAGAGCGAGCGAGTTATGAAACATTTACCACTAACCCTGGAGCCCGTCGGTATATGTAGAAAGACGCTTTATGATGGCGTCTTTATTAGTACATCTACTACTATATTTGCAATGCACCAAGTCTTCGAATACATTCAATTGAAATTATTTATTTCAGCTGCGGTATCGTTTTTTTACCTGTAAACTGCAAATGTAAATAATATATGCCAAGTAATATTACTATTATACATAGAAACCCAAGGCTAATCTTTCTGTCCGCGCGGGCTTTCCCATTAACAGCCTCATAACCGCAGCGCGTTACTGATGTTGATGTTCCCAGGACTAGCATTTCGCACGTGTGATCGATTGCCGAGCGGGGCTGGCGCGCGAGCTCCCTTGCGTGCGATGTAAGATCGTGAAAGGCTTTCGAAATGCCGAGGGGTTGATTCATTAATGGAGTTTTGATTCTCCTTTCAGGAAGCGCCGACGATGCCGCGTCAGAGGGACTCTCCACGTGCAACTTTTCCGTTCACAATTAACACTCTTTTGTGCCGTGCGGCGCCGACGCGAGGATGGCGAACGAGGAGCGCGCTTCGGCTTTCACGGCGAAGCGTCCGTCAGCTCGTCGCTTTTCGGTTCGTTCGACTTTGATCGAAGCCAGCCGTGCGCGGCGCACCGAGGCCATCGACGTGCCGCGCGTTCTCTCTCCGGTAAAGTTAGGTTCATATCCGGCGTGGTCTCTACGGGGCTCGAAATCACGCCAACCGACGTCGGCCGACTCTGTCCGTCGGCTCGTTGTGTGCAAGGCATCGCCATCGCCATCGACCGATCCGAAAAGGAACGCCGTACGTCGACGGAGCGCGCACGCCACGCTCCGCTCCGGCACGCGAGCCTCCCGACGAAAATTCGTCTCTCCCTCTCCTTTTCGACCTCAGCTCCGACTTGGTGTGTGTTCGTCCGCCCACGGAAACCACCACCCATCGGCTGCGTGGCTCGGATTACTTTAGCCGCTTGACAAAATGCCTCGTCCTATCAAGAGAAATCTCGGACCCTACCCTCCGCGACGAGGGTCGCTGACCATGCCGCCGCACGTCCCTTCGTTACGTGCCTGGGTGCACCCCTTCCTGGTCCCTTCACCCTTTTCGACGACGGAACTTTTGGCTAAATTGTCAGGCACTGGAGACCCGGCAATCGAAGGGTGACGCGTATTGCGTGTTCATCGACGGTTGATTTTGCTAATATGCAGCGACCCGGAAAGCGAGTGTCCGTACCGCATCGTTATTTTACTTTTCACTAATCTTGAAATAATCATTACGCAAGCAAATAAAATAAAAGAGAAAACAATAAGCGAGAGAGAGGGTTATATTTTCATTTTTTCCATCTTACTTGTCCAACACTTTTAGAAAACTAATGAAAATTACTTTTAATAAGTTATCTCATTAAAAGAGAGTTATTTCTCTGTTATCAGAATTCTGAAGATATAAATTCCATTAAATGATTAATTAATTAAAGACTCTCGATATTAAATTTTAAATGTTACACAGCGTTAATTCACGCACCACTAATCACATTTGATTCTCATGGCCCATTTTTCCTTGTTATTGTATAAATTTCAATTTCCTTAGATCTACGAAGGGAGAGCATACTTAATTATCTCGATGACAAAATACTGTTTTTGTATTAGAAATGGATTATTCAGAGTCACTAATTACTTTTGTGACTTTATCGTAAGACTCTTCAGTACTTTGAAATACAGCATATCTTATTACGTCCCATTTATGGCTAACATTAACAAGCATAAGAAAATTATAGCTAAGAAACATCGTTCATGGGATATGATTACTTGAAGATGGCGGATGACTACTTGAAGAAGCAATTTCTTTTGCTGAGGACTTTGCTTACCCTCGAGAGCAGCCTGGAAACTCGAGTGAGGTCTAAGAGGATATCTAATTCCAAATCAATTCCTATGCGATGAATATTACAGCGGGATCGAGGAAATAAATAAGGTATCAGTCAGACTATGGGAGGGTGCGCGACTCCACCTTGTTCACCACGTCCATTCTGTGCCGCCCTGCTCGTGCTCGTATGCCATGGAATGTCGGGACGCACACATTCGATAAATCGAAGCCCTTAATCACGGCTGAAGGGTCAACCGGCCCCACCGAGTCGTAACGCTGAGTTTCGCGTGGACTAGAAATACACAGTCGCGCTCCTCTTTTATATTTAGTAGCGTCCAACGTGCTGTTAATTTATCCGACTATTGCGGGCTGTCTGTTCTGCGCTACAACCTACGATATAAATCCCCGGGACGCGTCAATATTTCATCGGAATCGCGCAATCTCCATCGTGTTCGCGGTTCATTTTCGCTGCGATTTGCGGCAAACGACGAGACTGAACGGTGCCATAGACGAAATGAAAAATGTACTTAAAATAAAAGTGAAGAGGTATGTTTATGTAAATTCAATTATGTCCTTCACACAATGTTTTAAATCTGTGAAGTTGATTATAATTTCACAGATATTTTCATTCTCACAGTATTAAGAAGAAAAACATTTTTCCAGATCCGAATTAAACAAACTGCGGCAAATTATGACGAATAACGGCAATTTAACACTGCAAGACGTTAAAATATATTTTTATTTCGTATTTTTTCTATTGTGTTTAACAATGTCACGATTATCTGATTCATCCAATAAGGCATTATAAAAGATCACGAGTTCCCGATAATTAATCGTCACCGAGATAGATAGACGCAGAAGAGATATATAGGAAACGAGCACATAGAGGACGTAGAGAAATCGTTTGCCATTCGGAGCGTGTATGCAAATGAGCAGTAGATGCTCCGCTTTGGTACATAAAAAAAAAAAAGAAAAATAAAGCGAGTTGCGTGCGCGCTCGTCGCTCTCAGATAGACGTCCGATTCGGCGAATTTGCATTTTTAGCGAATTTACAATTTGATTAGGCCTAAGCCAGAGTCCCTCGCGTATTCTTAGAGTAGCCGGAGCGTTATCTTGGTGCGCGCTTTTGTTACTCGTGTCGTCTGGATTCATGGAAGGCCGAGATTTCGGATAAGTTAGGAGATTTTTCTAGCGTGAAACATCTCGGCCGTTGGGCCGAGAGAATAGGACGATAAATGCAGGTAGTCGGAAGCAGCTTTATTTTCGCTTCTTAGACAGCATGATAAATGTCCTGACATTTTGGGTAAGCCTTCCGTGAACAAAAAGATTTACTAGAAGATTAGAATTCTTAATTTTAATCTTAGAGATCTTCATTAAATGTAACCTCATTACATATATCTCATTCCTTTGATAGACCATCTTTTTTTTTATCTTTGTTTTTATAATGTTAGAAATTCAACGTTACGCGATAAACGTTTTATTAATCCACGAGAAAAGTATGTCTGAATTAAATGGATTAATTAATTGGCAAATTAAAATAAGTAACTAGAAACTCGGTGAACTCAAGAAGTGTACACAGTTTCTTTTCAAGCTTAACTGGCTATCAATTTCTGATGCTTGCGTTGATCGATCAAAGAACTATAATGATTAAACCTGCTTAAAGATCGGTGAAATGTCAGTCTTAACCAGTCTTAAAAGTGCAACGAGACTTTTAGAAGTCGCGCTTGGGTTCGCCGTGAATCTCTAGATAAATGTTTCAAGCACTGCTTTGGAACGAACGTCTGATTTCTCTCGACCTGTACCTTTCCTAGATCCGGACAGGCGTTCAAGACAGAAGTTCCGCGCTCCAGTTTCGCCTTATCTTCTTCCGTCTAGTTTCTTATCCTCTTCCTCTGTCCGTCCGCGCGAAAAAGAAACGGCACACAGAGAAGGATACGAAGGGCAGGTACCCAGGCGTCGAAATGGGAAGGCAAGCGTCGCTTTGTGTCTTTTTTTTTCCTCCTCTCCCCTATCTACTGACTCGAGGGCGCGGGAAAAGCGTTCCGGCGAGGGAAAACGACGCAACAGACCCGACAAGCGGGTCAAAGAAGATCGCTGAAAAGAGCCCGGCTTAATCTAGTAATGTGATCCCCCAAGGAAACTTGGAAAAATCGCTACGAAAGACTAACTTTCCATTCTCCGTTCTTCGAGGGGGCAAACTCGCCACGATCCCCGGAAAAACAAAGTCCTGGGAAAGTGAGGTTCGTGTCGCGGCCAGCGAAGGAGAAGTTAGTAAATTCCACCTTCGGGCAGATACATTTCTTTACCGACATCGACCATATATCGGACATGTTGCATTTTCTCCTCATTTTCTTTTTCTAGCACACACACACGCGAATCCTGATAAATAGCAGCCGTTACGTACGAAATTTGTACCGTGCGAGATAACGATCCTTCGTGACTGCCTATGCGAAGGGCACTAATTACTTTTTCATTATCCGATAAGCGGCCGAGCGAGTGGCTCGGTCGTTAGATCGCTCTTTAGAACTGCGCGCGCGACAGCGATGTAATGTTCATGTTATAGTGCGACAATTGAATACATATTGAATGAACACCGGTACGATAGCGACCTACATTAGAATTAGATCTAATTACGATCTTTAATGCGGTAAGAGTCGCGACTTTGCGAAACCTCTATTCGTTTTATTATTCACACGAATAAGCGATTTCAGTCTGTTTATACGTACATCTTCTAATGAAGACATCAATATTTTTAATAATGCAATAGTTGCTACGTGATTATTGATAAATGTTGTAGTCTAATTTGATAACTTTTACTTGTTCCGTAAAATAATCTGTCAGCTTGACACATAGATACATCGAGTTAGTAGCGTCACAAATGTCGCATCCGCTAACTAGTTGTGTGTGCGATGTGATTACACGAGTACAACATTTATTTTATCGTGTCAGGATGTTGCAAGGCGATGTGTTTTTGTCCAAATTCCCAAAGATATCGACATACAGAGTCGTGTTAGTCAACTACGCGTAGGCGTTCTTGTCGAGACAGGGGCGTTCCTTGGCTATTAAGGTGCATCCACTTCAAATCATACACACATACACACTCGCGCGCGCGATGGTTACGTACATGCATACACACAGAGAGGTGGTTTCTGACGATATAACTGGCAAGCTATCCCCGGGAGTTTTTCTCTAAGCTATCTAAACAATAGCTTTATCTTAGAAGGCGCTATAGCGAAGCCTGCACTATAATTCCCTGAGGGATACGCGGGACTTCCTTGGAGACTGATAGGCTAATGCCTCCTGGATAATATTAGTCTATCTCTATTATCAGAAGCCACCTGAAAGCACTTAAGAATTGTTAACCCACTTTCGTCAAACGCTTCCCTCGAGGTCGACGATCATCTTCACTGCAAAGTTAGCAATAATATTGCGCAAACATTTCCAAGAATTCTTGAGTGATACACTTTCTGTGGAGACCACCGTTATTGATACTTGAAAATTTTCGTTCCATTTTAGCTTCAATTGATTGGCATTGTTAATTGTACAAGACAAAAAATAAAATGAATATCTTTGTATCTTTTTTATGTTGTTATTTGTTTCAACGCTTCTGTTTCCTTCAGCAATAATCGATTCTATTGATGTCCATCGATTTAGTTAATTTCCTATCTTTTTCTTTTTAAACCTTTAAAAGCACACATGTATGTGTGTGTGTGTTATAAAATTTATAATATACACTGAAAAAAAAGTTTTGTATTACGAACCAAAAAGTTTGGTGTATACCCAAGAAAAT
>VBVQ01001026.1:0-36373 GCA_011636635.1 Tetramorium simillimum
TATATATATATATGCGCGCACATACACATTACATTCTTGTCTGAAATATAATTATATCATCTTTCAAATAGTTTCATGAATTATATTGACGGATCTGATTTAATTAATATTTTTATAATTTCGGAAAAAATCGTGTTAAATTTATGACATTAAAAACATTTCTGCAATTTTTTAATGTAAAATTGCAGAATATTAGTTCTCATTGTAATGTAATGATATAATTATTAAATTATTACGCAGTATTATGGATAAATTTTTCCAAAACTTAACTAAATATACGTTACATTAGATATCTATTAATCATCTACTCAATACATAAATAGGTAAACGTAAAACATTTGCTTAAAACAAGATTAAAAGCAATACACATTGCATATAAATACGATATTCTTATAATATATTATATAGTAAAATATTAAGCCTCAATTAAGCATTCTTATACATATAACAGGGGAAATTAAAATAAATTTTTATTTACAGAAACATAGCAGAATGAGTAGACAAACAGAAAAATAAGACACAAAACACAAAAAATACATAAATGAAAGAAAGCAGAATATTATAGCGGAAAAAGCATTCGTAGAATAATGCGACAGATATAAAATTTTAACAATACAAAAAATAACAATTATTTCGAGTATTCATCGTAATATTAATTTTATAAGCAAATTTACTTCTAACAAATTATACGTGATGTTTGTTAATAATTATTAAATTAATATATTTTTTTATTTACAGAAGCACACGAATGTATATATGTACAACATATACATGATTAAAAAGAAAAGAAGAAGCGCAGAAAGTTGTTCTGCTGTCAAATAGACAGTGTAGAATATTTATACAGAGCGGCCTCAATCACACCAGACATCTCACTGGGCTTTGTTTGTTTGATGGTTTTACATTTACCTGTCATTTGATCGGACATTTTTCCCGCCGCCCAACCTAGACTCCTTTGCACTGCCATTTTCCATTTCTTATACCTCGCATCTCTCTCTACAAAAAGAAGGAAAGAGTATAACAATATATAAAAGTTACATGGTAATACATATTGTACATTTACAGAAAAATAAGTCATGATAAATTTTTAAACTACTCAATTTCAAAATTTACCTTCCGGCGTAGTAGTCGGAAGAAAAGTATCAGTTGGCACTGTTTCTATTTCCTCGCCTTCCAGATCCCAAACATCTATCCCTTCAGCGTGTCCGGCAACCATCGCTGCACCTAAGGCCGTGATGTCAGGCATAGTTGATCTAACTATTGATCGAAACAGAACAGTACAGTTAATTTTTAAATATAAATCAATATAAAGTATTACATTAGCCATATTTTACTTTGTTCATAAATCTGGCCATAATTTACGATCAATCGTACTTACATACTGGTGTACCGCATAAGTCGGCCTGTAGTTGCATAAGGAGATTATTAGTCGACATTTTCCCGTCCGCGTTTAACTTCGTTAACGGAAATCCGCAATCTTTGTACATCGCCTCGAGAATGTCCCTAGTTTGGAAGCATACTGCTTCGAGAGACGCCCTGATTATGTGTTGCTTTGTGGTAAACGCAGTAAGTCCACAAATTATTCTATAAAAAAATCAGATAGTTTTCAAATACATTTATTAATTTTAATTTGACATTAGAGAATTTCGGTCTAATATTTTTTAATTTATAATTAAAATATAATCTAGGTAATTTTTATAAAATTCTACCAACCCTCTTGCATCTTTTCTCCAATAAGGTGCATATAACCCTGTAAAAGCTGGCACGAAGTAGACATCTCCTGTGCTAAATACACTTTGAGCCAAGTGTTCACTTTCATGAACGTCCTTTATAAGTTTCATGTTATCTCGTAGCCATTTAATAGCTGCACCTGCAACCGCAATTGAACCTTCTAGAGCGTAGACAGGTGGAGTCTTCGGCCCTAATTGATATGCGACGGTTGTAACCAATCCATGCGAAGAATATACTCTCTGAAAGAAATATATAGCAGATAAGACAATGAAATAATCGATAATTAAACAAAATTTAATTGGAAGTTAAATGTAAGCGAGATTAAGAAGAATAAATCAAATTAAAATTAAATTTTAAACATTTATGAATACTCAGGAATTACGTACAGTATGTCCTGTGTTACACAGGAGAAAGCAGCCGCTCCTATATGTATTTTTCGCTTGGCCTTTCTTTAAGCAATTCTGCCCGACTAAAGCAGATTGTTGATTTCCTAAAATCTAATAGAAAAAGGAGATAAAATAGAAAAGTTATATTCTACATCTGTTTTTATTGCAAAATCTTACGTACGCTGGATATAGGAATACCGGACAGCGGACCAATCGAAATTTTGCCGTATATCTCGGAACTGCTTCTAATCTCCGGCAGCATTTGCATAGGAATGTCGAAATATCTGCATAACGTAGGATCCCAGGAGAGCGTTTCAATATTCATTAACATCGTTCTCGATGCGTTCGTAACATCAGTGATATATAATCCACCGTCTTTGCCTCCAGTTAAGTTCTGCAATGATTTTTCTATTAAATCCACATAAATTCATGTGCCTACGTATTTTTTTCACTATAAAAATTTTAATTTCCTCAGCCAAATACATATCAAAGAACAAATTGACGACCAAAAATTTGTGTGCTATTTTCAAGAATTGAGTACAATATCTCGCATAACAGTAACAGTTATTGTAATACATAGCAGTGCGTTGTTCAATTAGTACTTATTATTAGTGATAATTTCCTTCGTACTCAAGATACAGCAAGCATAAATATTAATTTATTACGCAGATATTAATTAATGCACTAATTGGATAATCGAATCATACTCGTTAATTGCTACTAATATTTTGCTGTAATATCTTTTTGTCACATACCCAAACAACCCAGGTATCCATGGTCCCCACTTTGCATCGCCTGTCACGAATTGCTTTCCTTACGGCCGGTACATTGTGCTTCAACCAACGAATCTTCAAAGCCGAGAAATATGGGCTCACGGGCAAACCGCATAAAGGTTTCAAATGATTCTTACTCTGATCCGGAAACTTCGCTATGATCTGGTCTACCATTGCGTCAGCTCTGATGTCAGACCACACTGGAATCAATTACGTTTCATCAAATTAATCAGATTAATCAAATAACTTTGATTTCCACTTTTCTCCCTTCGATTTTATTTCGTAGAATTATATTACTTTTTCAAAGAGACCTTTCATGAAACAAATTCTATTAGGGTAAGTATGCGAAACATCCTACACATTCAATAAACCATGCCTTTCAGGCTTTTCTCCGAACAAAAATAATTTTCTTCCACAAATAGATCACTACGGAAGTCTCTACCCACCTATGGCATTATAAAGCGGATCGCCGGTAGTCGCGTCCCACACTATCGTAGTTTCTCTCTGGTTGGTAATACCCACTGTAACGATTTCGTCGATCTTCATACCCAACACATCCAATTTGCGAATTACGTCCTTAATGCAGGCTTTCACCGCAAAAAGAATCTCTTTGGGATCTTGCTCCACCCACCCTTCTTGCGGGCTGACTTGCTCTATGTCGATTTCATGAGACGCAACCTCCGTAACGTGCTTTGCGTTAAATACCTGCAGGCACAATTCGCACTTTAGACAATAACTATAACAGTTTAAACAACAATAAATTTTCATCTCGCTAATGTAAATGCGAAAGAAATATTTTATTAATATTTTTTCTAACAGTTACATTCGTGATTAAAATTTATTTCTATTCGTGTAATTATTTTAATAAATCATTAGCGGATTCAACGTTTTAAGGACTCTGGAGCTTTGCGAATGTGCTCTCGTGAAAATCTGTTTAAAGAACACCGTCACGACATTATTTATTATTCGCGCACAATGATTCTACGTTTATTGCCTCCCATAAATCGTCAATTCATTGTTGATCAGTAAAATCTAAGCTGCAATGAATTACGTGCATCGTTGATGCCGCCTTCTCATTTCCGACTAATTATTTATCACGCTGCAAAATCGCGAAATCCTTACGACAGGTTTGAGTAAACATTTAGAAGTGTGGAAAATTATAACATGATAACGAGCAACTACTTTATAATGATCTTACCACAAAGCGAACAGTGCGCGTGCCAACATCAACTACGCCGACAAGGGGTCCTGTTTTTTTCACTGTATTTGGCATTGTATCTGAAAAAAAATCATATTTTTAAATGCATATCTAATAAAAATCATTTGAAGGAATAAGAGAACGCTTTTACACGCCCGCAATAAAAGCTACGACACTAAGAACGAGGCTTGAAGAGAAGTAATAAAAGCTGACTATCATTCCAGTCGAGATTAAGGACGAGCCGTTTAAAAGCGTTTCGTAAACATGTGATAAAGAATAGAGGATCGTTATAATATAAATATATAAATCCGCGCTTATATAAATCTGAAATATAGTATACGTTTCTATATTAACATTTCTAACAATAAGTATTGCGAATTTTTTTTATATTTTAATTTTTCATCTATACAGTAAAATAAAAACCAAACAAACGCGTTTTTTTCGCGGCTTTATTATTAAAATGAAACGAATATTCGTAAGATAAAATCCTTTTTTTGAAAGAATCGAAAGACACGAATTTATAAATGCACATTTCATTTTTCTCATCTGATCATAAAGACATAATTAAACCCTAACGTTTCTTCCTTGGATAAACGATTTCTTCATCCGGATTTTTAATATGAATTCTTGCATTTATTTTACACATTAAACATCAGTAGTTGTATGTCTATAGAGAGATTGATTGGGAAACCAAATTCCTGTCCGTTGCAGCATATTAAAACGTGTTCTCTGAGTATTATTTGTAGTGAAAAAAATTTAAACTAGTTTCACTTTCAAGAAACTAGTTTCTCTGAAGAATTAATATAGGATTAAAGCGTTCCAACATTGCGTTCAATGTTATAAGATTCTTTGATTTATTTCGAATATCAATATTTTTTTAAACAATAATATTTGTCACTTGCAATCATAAATCTTTTGATATGCAATAATTTCAGACTCTGTTTAAGAGAATTAACGAAGCCTGAAGAAAAGTAAATAAAAGAAAAAGATAATGGAGAATAAATAAATAGCTTTGCTATTCACATGACAACTTTAGAATGTAATTTAAAAATGAATTGAATTTGAATGTAATTATTCGGCATAATTATAATACTGGTCAAAGGACTCCCGTGTGAATTACGAACAAAAGTTCTAGGACACTTTATATTTCTTCTTTTCTATATTCGAGATATCACCGAACGATCAATCGTAAAATTCTTTCGCGTTTCTATCGATTGAGTTTATCAAGACACGTGTTATCGTCAACCAACATTTCTGATACGTATCAATGAAAGATAATTATGTAGGGATTATTACGTGGCATCGTACGACATTATGTTTAATAATCTCAACATTATTTGATTCATGAATATTATCATGAATAGTAGATCTTTCAAATGTTTTTAACATAATTTCAGTTTAGAACCAGCGCTGCTACAAACAGTCTGAAGTTGAAAATTACCGAGTGGAAGCCGTAAGATAGATTATGTAATGAAATACACGGTTTGCATTATAATCTCAGTTTTGAAATCCGACAAAAACGGATCTCATCGGCGGTGACCCGCAATATCGTGGGGGGCCGGTCGAGGAGAAAAAAAAAACGTTATTTTTTATTTCTGTATCGTAAGTAAATTTCTGTATCGTCGTCCGATACGCTTATCTCGGGTACACGCCTTCGGATATAACACGTAATTAGTTAACGCCGCCTCTCACGGTAGCCCCTGTGCCAGCTAAAAGATATATCTCTTCGCGAGAACTAGACAGATCTCGTGATACCGCACGCGATCATCCGTCGTCAATTTCCTCAGGTACTTCTGTGTAACACCGGCTACATTAATATTTCTTTTTAAATTCCACAAGAATTGTATTCTGATGTATTCTAATTGTAATGTATTCTATGTACATTAGGTTTCTCCTTCAAAACGCTTTAATGTCATTGATATTCATTAGATATTAGTTTGTACCACGAGTTTGTATTTTGAGTGTATATTTAGATTATTTAGAGATTTCTAGATACACACACACATACACACACACACACATATGCGAGAACGTTACTCCGAGTTGTTAACGATAGAAGTTTTTCGATCAAATTGAAAGTATTAAACGTAAACTGATAATTCAAACAACTCGTGCATTTTCTTTAACAATTTATCATATCGTTCCTTGGCTCAAAATACATACAGTGTAATTATGTTGTACTGTACGTATTACATTGTGCGACAGCACGTTTATTATCGCGTCGTATTTTTAGCATAAACATTATGACCGTGAAGATTGGCACTCGTGGTTTTGTATCTGGCAACAACTTTGAGACAATCCCGATTGTATGGATATTCTTTCAAATCAGTCTCTGAAATCGGAATGCACAAATCTGTCTCTCTCTCTCTCTCTTACTTCAAAAGAGAACATATCTAAATTTTTAAAATAAAAACTAATCAGAGAGAAAATTGTAGGAATATTACCTAATAGTATTTTTTAAAATTTGGCAAGAGTCCTATAAATTTTATTTTTGGCACTTTCATCACTTGCCATATTCAGTCAATTTGCCAATTTTCGCGCACCTTATTTTATTATTATTATTATTATAAGAAATATTACTTTTTAATGAGAAATTAATAGTATTTTTATTGATTAAAAATTTATATATAATTATAAGGAATCAAATAATTTATTATCAGTCAGAAAGCGCAAATATTTAAATGCGAAGCATGGACCTCCGAATACGTTCAATATATGCACAAGTTTACACATAAGACATTGATGATCCGGTATATAAACTACATCAGGAAATTCTCCGCTTTTGAAATTGCTAACTTCATTAAGATATATCAAAGTTCAAAGATTCCTTCGGCTATGTTTACGCAATAAGAATGTGTTGACGTAATCATCGTAATCAATAGCAGATCCGTCGTATTGTTTTAATCACACTCTACGAGTTAATAACTATAAATACACGAGCAGGTGAATGAGTTTTACAAAAATTTATTTCATGCGTACGATACATCTTCAGCGTGTGAGTAAAAATGTGCAGATTCATTCTATTTATGTGACATTACGGTATAGTGCACGGAGAGAATTTTCTCTAAAAATTTAGCCTAAAAATCATGGTAATTGTGGTATAACTAATATTCCGAAGATTTTTATAAATTCTCTCTGATTCCCTCTGATTATTCATATCTATCACAATAAATTTGTTTGATTAATATTACGATCTGCTTGGTAATTTTAATTATATAGTTTGTAAAATTTCTGTTGTATTTTTGTTGTATTTCTGTTATAATTTCACAACGTCCTATCATTTTCGGTAATATTTACTAAGTTTTTAATTTTTATTTAGTTGTCTAGTTATCCCACTCTTATCACCAAACATGTTAAAATTCGTAGTAACTTTTACGGAAAAATATAAATAACGAAAAATTCTCTCCGTGTAGAAATTCAACTCGAACGGTCAAACAAGTCAACGGTCAACATTCGAATCGAATTCCGTGAACTCAACGTATAGGCCACGTCATTATTCTTATCTACATTCGATTCCCATCGGACCGGCGACGTCTAAAGTCCAAGCGTGTCGTACATACAACGCACGACAATTTCACATACACACACGCACACGCACGTACTTTGTGTTTTGACTTTGAATTTTTCAAAGCGTTCAAGTTGCGCGTACGTCGCGGTTGGATTCGCGCGCAGCTTCGCCGCACGAGTCCGATAATCGATTAGCACCGCGCGACCGAAAACGACAATCTTGAAATTGCCCGCGTTTTGAAGTTGCGAGCGGAAGAATTGAGATTCTTAAAGATATGTACATACTTTATCCGCGAGCCACGGTCAATTTATTTTCGCGTCGTCAGCGCAAAACGTTCCGTCGCGCGTCGGCGGCGAATCCGGTTTGCCGTTATCCGCGCGCCGCGGAGACAAGCACTCCCGGCGGCACTCACCTGCATTCTTGTACGAGTAAAACTTGAAGATACTCGTCCTCCGACCGGTCTCCGACTGCTCCATCTCCAGCGACGCGGTCGAGTCCTCGAGGGAGTCGAATCCTTCCGGCGTGCCGCGCTCGCTCGCGGTCGCCGTGTCCTCCGTATCGCCTCCGTTAGCGTCCTCCTCCGCCGTTCCGTTCGTCTCCTCCCGTTCCATGAATAATCAACGTGGGGTCCTCTTTCTTCTCTTTCAGGTGTACCGGCGTGATAACGGCGACCTTCTGAGTCTTCGAAGAGACTCAGATATTCTCCGACCGGCCTCTCTCTCTCTCTCTCTCTCTCTCTCTCTCTCGTCGTTATTATCGCCGTACTGCGACTTTGTGATTAAATAACGCCGTCTCCTAGGATGACGTCGTTTCCTAGAATCGCGGGAAAACGAACGATTGCGGTCTCACTCGGCTATCAGCGCGCCGGGCGTGCTCGCGTTCGCCAGAATGCGAGGGAATCGTCGGCGACCTGCCCAGGGTACCACCGTCCGTCTCTCGCGGCCCCTCTCGCCTTTTTTTCTCCCCCCTCGCGTACTATATACTCGTACGTGACTGAGTCTCGTGTCGTGGTCACGGCCAAGTCCCGAATTAGACATACGCAGCCCGATCCCCGACAGCGTTTCCTCATTCCCGTCCGGTTGTTTCAAGCGACCGGTCAACGTTCACATTTGCTTAGGACCCAACCGTTTAACCACGTGGCACGTGAAAAAGGAAAACTCCGCCGACGAGTTTTCAGTCGTATTTTCCCTTCGGAAAAGAAAGAAGAGATGTCCGTTCTCTTAAAGATTACATCTGAGCTCTGTGGCGTTTTGCTTACGTATCAATTTACGTTATATATACGGTGACCATATTTCTTTGAGAGAAATAAAGGACACCTGCCTCTCTTCCACAAACAAGTACAATGTAAATTTACTATCATTAATATTTTTTCCCTGAATATATATTTATATGAAAAAAGTGAAATTTTGTAAACTAAAACAATTATATATAAAAAGAGAAACACATATTTACTTAAACGTTACAGAAAATATACAAAGGTGATAAAGATTGAAATATAGGACATTTTATAGAACTTGTCAGAAATAAAGTACATAAGTGAGTTTTCAAGAAGAAAATTAATCTAAATGTCACAGATCTAAAATAAAGGACTGTCCTCTGTAATATAGGAGAATGTGTCCCATATTACAGAGGACAGTCCTTTATTTTAGATCTGTGTCCTTTAAATGGTCATCGTAGTTATATAGAAATTTATACAGCAATTTATAGAGAAATTAATACGGTAGCAAAATATTGTTCTCTTAAAATATACGCGATTCGATCCTTGTAAAATGCGTTTTTATTAAAAAAACAAATACAATGATAAAATTTGTGACGATATTATTGAATGCGATGTTAAAAGAGAAATTGTGCAATTTTTTGCAAAAGAGATAGTCGATTTTCGCTTCCTCAGTTCATTTCTTTAGTGACACAAACCAAGCAATACCGACCCGATTTTTTTTTTAGTGGTTTTAAACCTGTACGCACGTGGTTTTCGAACTGAACGTGAGTACTGGGACATATGATGCTTGAAACAACAGAGACATCGTATAAAGCGAAGAGAGAGGCCGCATATATGCGTTCGTAGTTTTTCCTGGGAAACATCAGACTACCCGAGAGATACCTGTTCGGTCCGTCCTTATATACGAATTGCATCATACGCGAGTGCTAGCGAGAAACACCATAGCGGTAAAGCTATTCTCCGAACTCCATCTCGGTCCCCGAGACCCTTCTAATCGGGGCCAATCAATTCTAGACTATAGCTGTTATATATTTTGATCATTCGACTGCAATTTAGAGGTGTTTTTACATAATTTTTATAATAATTTCGTTCAACAATCGCTTTGGAGTACAAGGTGATGACCGCCTAGCGGCCGACACCCTAAACTAAAATGCATCGCGCAATGTGCATGCAACGGGTGGCGTTGCATGCCCTTCATGGCGCGGACGTTCAAAATTGCGCGCGCGACGACTGGAGAACTTTACCGTGATTAGCATCACGACACAGAGAGATCAGAGGTTCAAGAGAAATTGACGAGTATCAGGAAAAAAAAAATAACCGGATGCAAATGAAGCTGGGTATATTATATTATCGCTTATTGCCTTTATCTCTTAAGCGCGATACATACGTAATCAAATTACGTCAGATGCAACGTTCTCTACCGACTGACGTATGCTTATCTACGCACTAATTTTTCAAACTTAATGTAATCGAATTCAATGTAATCAAATGATTGCACGGTAAGTGTAAAAGTGCCAAGTGCAAGGTGCAAAGGTGCCCTACTCTCCGATAAATTGACGAACTTTGAACTTTTGCGTATTGAGCAGCTAATTGAACGCGGCAACTCGTTAGAATTCGAATAGTTTTTGCGTGGGGGAATCTTATCGGCAATTATTAGCTGTTTTGTTTTTCAAGATTTGCATGACACTTATCTTCCATCAAACAATGATAGAGCGATCGCTCTCAAGCAGATAGACTTTACAAAGTATTCGTTACAAATGTTAGCAAAAAGATTACAGCTTCGATACAGGATCCTGGCATGTACAATACGGTTGGCGGAAATATAGCAAAGTTTCTTTTCGCAATACATTCCCTGTAGTAATTTTTTTATACTAATAAGATACTTATAGATTATTAACGTGATTAGAAATTTAATTATGTAATTGTACTGTCCCAGCTTTAGCTTGAGACTACGTTTTAAAATCAATAATAATTTGTGTGTTTGCTAAATAAAAAATATACAAATTGATATACGCGAAAATTATTATTAAATATTATTAGACACAAAAGCTCCAATCCGATTGTACATTTTCTATTTTGGATAACAAAGTTTGTCAACAAAATATAATAGATTGATGACTTTGACATTGCTACACAGTTTGAAGCGGATTGGCAGTGGGAATAGAGCGAAATCTGTACGACAGATTCCTCTCGGTTTCTGCCGCCAATAATGCTGTCAGGTTACGTCAGCAGGCTCTGTTGGCAAATACAAGATTAATGAAGACATAGTTGACCAATTTGCTAACAATTTCTGGTCGAATTTGCTGCCAACCTGTTAGCATACTGAGAATATTATTCAATAAGAAAATTCTGCAAAGAAATGTTGCATATCGTTGACTTATCGAAGTGTCTTTTTAATAAAATAAAGCTATGTAAATAAGTAAACAGAAACAAAATATCAATTCTAAATTACGTAACTTCTATGAAAAATACTGACGTATTTCGTCAGTATAAAATAAATGACAATTGATTAATATACTCACTTCATATTTAAATTCTCTCAAGATTTGTTTTTTTTTCTTTTCAAATATTTTAGAGAGATATTTTTCCCGTTATAAACAAAGTAAAAAAAAAAGGACAGATAATCGTTCGAACATTAGTCAGATATGTAACTTTAGAATTCCCTTTGATCTCGCAAGGAATGTAAACAAAAGAATACAAAAACACCCGAGAGAATCGACTATCTCCCAATCGTTACGTTCGGTCGCTATATCACGAGAGGCATAACAGAGTACCGTCTCGGGAAATCTCCCGCGGAAGGTGTAGCAGGTACCATAAGGCGCGCCCGATCGCGGACCACGTGGAGTTCAGGGGCCTCCGCTGTGTCACTGCCGAGCGGAGGCTCGCCGCGTCGCGCCGGTGCGACCACGTGGAGGCGCCGCCGAGCGGAGCGACGAGGACGGGCGGGGGAGAGACGGCGCGAGAAAAAGCCCCAGGGGTGGTGGGGCGTAGGGAGGGGGGTGGCGGCGAGGGTCGGTTACTCACTGCTGCTGGTGCCGCGGTCGCGGCCGGCGTAGCCTGCGACCCGTCGACGCTCTCCACCGAGATCGTCCTCGCGGCGAGAGCGATCGCACGGCCGGTCGATATCCCGATGAGCACGCTCGCGCATACCTCGGCGCCGCGACGAACGTCGGCCCCGGTCGGCCGATGAGCGGCGACAAATTTTGGCCGCGGACACACCGCGCACCACCGCGCGCCGCGAAGCGTAACGATCAACGAGCACGCGACGACGAAAACAGCCCGTGTCCACTGATTGCCATGCTGTCACTCGCCACCCTTTTCGCCCTCCTCGCGGCCCACCGTCGTCTGCTGCGCGCGGTTGCGCGCGCAACTCTCCGCATGTACGCGGGCAGACGATCTGCTCGTTGCACCCGCACTACCTGCACTCGAGTTCCACGCTCTCTTTCTCTCTACGGACGTTCGTCTATCTCCGCGTGTCTGTCTCGTTTCGGATACGGAAAGAATTATAGAAAATACTTAAATAGACGAGCGAGCCTCGTGCGTCAATCGCAAGTCGGTTTTCCGGCGGGAATATTCGAATTTCAATGCGCGCTACGTTCGAATGCGATGCCTTCAAAGTACTTTAGACGATATAATTCAGGACAGAATTCTATTTATAACTTTGTGTATTTTAAGATTGTAATGTCTACGTTGTAATAATAGACGAGCCAAATCCGATCTGAGAATAGAATTGAATTATATAATTTTTATTATGCCGCGTACCTCGATATGTATTTTATGTTTGCATATTGATTTTTTTAATGTTTTTCGTATTAAACAACACATTAAATTATAAATAGGTTTCAAATTAAAATTTTCAATTAAGTATTTTATAAATCAGACTAAAAACACATTTTAAATTTGTGTACACTTACGCGCGCACGCACATACACGTATACATATGTTACACGTTAAAAAGAGATCCTTTTAACACGTTTTAAAATAATGTGTTTTACCGACAATCTATTGAAAAATATAGAGCGTTAGGAAATAAATGCACGCATCCATGATATTAGATGTTAAAAATAAGAAAAAAATTGTATGATTAAAATATCGAAAAAACTGTAGTACAATCTTCCGAAAAAGCTAGATATTTTATATAATTATTTTCCACTTCTCTCGAGCATTATATTAAATTGATAAATACAAATATCTATAGTATTTTGTAATATTACAATAATATTCAGTATTCTCTAGTAATGCATTTCCATTTATTTAATAGTTCTTCAGACAATTCTTACATTTACGGTATTTCTTCATAAAATAAAGGAATGCGAATATATGAGGCAAATGTACTATGAAATCTACTAATGATATCTATATATGTATGTATATATCACGTAACACCACATTGAAAAAGTTTATATACTATTTAAATAAATTTCACTTTTAGTAAATTTAAATAAACCTTATACACAAAAATTGAGTGCACAATTTAAGCGTTTGACATCACAGTTTTTGTTTCATATTGTACATGTAATTATAATACTAGAATATTAAATATCAAATTTCGATCAATGTAATATTAAAAAAACACAGATTTTTTGTCGTGAGAATTTTTCAAGAACTAAAAAAAGATTCGTCAAAATATTAAAAAAAATTTTTTGTTCGAATGCTTTATCTTTTACCAAAATTCTCTAATCCTATAAACATATTACTTTTTATATTGTAAATAAAATAATCTCTGTCTACGGATTTTATAATATATAATTTACGAAACAATTTACAGTTTTTAATTTTCTAATCTAGATGATGGTTATTCAGTCCGATTTCCATATGCTTTAGCGACAAATGTTCTGAAAGTAAAGTAAATATTGCAATATCGATATGAATATTATATCCTAGTGTATTCTACATATCCTAATGTAAAACTTTCATAATAGAAAAAACGAATTATTATATTTATTTTAGAAATACATTAACAACTTACTTAATTATACTAGGCAACTCCTTGTATCTACAGATGTACTTGTGTCCAAGTCCATAGGATGAATCGATTTTTATCATTTGAATACGATTTGTATTATTTCCAAAACTATCTAATGCCGCTTGATAAAGCTGAAATATAAAACCACTTATAAATATTATTTCCTTAATAACAATTTATATAGTCATCTAAAAGTACATAAATGAAATATTGTATACATACCTTTTCTGCCAAAAAAACTGGAATTACACCATCATCCTCAGCATGTAATATCATAATAGGACAGTCAATCTTAGCAATATGCTTATCAGACTCAAATCGCAGATTATTTTTATAAAATGGTTCAACAGCCATCCAATGGAACCATGGTAAGTGCTTGAATATCTGCATAAAAATGAATGTATGATGTTTATTGGAAGTAGATGATTTATATTTGAGAAGATAATTAAAATATACTTGTGCAAATGGATGTTCTGTTAGTTCATCTTGTATGTTATTGAATGGTGCTTCCAGAAACAATCCTGTTGGTTGTATATTTTCAGCTGCTAGCAAATCTAATACATGCGTGGAGACTCTGTCAAATAAAAAGTTGATTATAAGTTATTTTAATTTGTATCTTAAAAAATAATTTAAAAGCAATTTACCCAGTTCCTAAAGAATGACCCCATACAAAAACTGGAGCTGAACCATTAACTTTTTTTAATAACCACTCAAGAACATATTTACTATCCATAACTACACCTTCTTCAGAGAGCTCAACTACATCACTATCGCCATAACCTGAATAGATAAAAGAATTTAAATAAAATTTTCTTTTAAACATTTCTTTTAAAAATAAAACGTCACTTTTACAGGAATTGTTTTAAATGTAAATGCATGTTTTTAATACTCACTTCTATAGTCAAAACATATAAGATGATAATCTAGGTCTTGGAAAAGCTTATAAAGCTCGAGTCTATGGGAACTTGCCCTATTACCACTATTTCCATGTAGGTATAGAAACACAGGTTGCTTAGCGTTATTTAAAACTGCCTCATAAGCTTCATCTGTCGCAGGAATAGAACTATTTAATAATGATCGTGGTAATATTTGCCTACAAATAAATTATTATTACATAAATATAATGCAATTTATATTTTTATATGTTACAATATAACAATATAGAAGCAGTTCATATAGTTCATAAAGTTACAAATTTCACATAAGATTTATACTATCACTAACCATGCACCTATCTTTACTTGCTGGTCAGTATGTAAATAAAAATTTCTAGCGCCTTCCAGTCCAACCAGTTCTGGATTGGAAAAGTCTATTTTAAATGGCCATTGTACTAAAAAACATAAAAATGACATATTATTAACACGCAACCTATGATTTCATCATATTTCAACAAATTTACATCAAAGCATAAAAGTTAATTTCAATATTTTATATATTTCTTCAAAAATTAATTTATAAAAGCTTGCACATTATTAAAACAATTCACTTTTGACATTTACTATGTATAAACAAAGTTAATTACTTACCAAAATTTAAAAAAAGTATCTTTTTTTGAAGAGTATAAGAATAATGAAAAATTATAGGCAAAAGCCCAAATATAATGAGGTACAACAGCATGGATATCTTCATAGTCCAAGTTAAGCATCTGTAACGTAGCATTTACATATGTATGTACAGCTGTATAAATAACTGATAACTTAGCAAAGCTTTTGTCTATTATCATTGGTGTAATTAATCATATTATAGTAAAAGCAATAAAACGTAAGAAATTTAAAAATATATACGTTGTCCTAGAATTATCTGAAGTCTTAGGTTGCATATTCTTTGCCAATTATAAAACTAACTTTTCGTCGACAAAAAAATTGAAGTATACTTGTTTTTGTATAATAAATAATTAACAGTATCTTTTGTATAATTAGAAACAGATATCAAAATTTTCATTTATAAGAGATTCTATTATAAAAATATATTCAAAATTAACAAATTATAATAAATGATTACTTCATCGAAAAAAGATTGACTTCAGATTGATTGAAAGGCTCTAAAAAAAGTTATGAAGTCCTTGAATATTTTATTTGTGTAAGTATTACAGAATTGTACAATGTAACAAGTGTTAATTCTGTGATGTCAGTTTACATTTGCCAAAAAATACACAAAACAATGACAGTTAAAAGCTTCAAAAAACTAATAAAGCAGAGAACAGCAAGAGGAAATTAATAAAAATACAATAGCTATAACAGCTGTGAAAGAAAAGTACGTATGCGCACATGTAGGATAAAAGCTCCTATGGCTAACAAGGGACATTCGGCAAACCGAAAATTCAAAAAAATCTGAAACTTTGAAGAATTATAGAGTAGACGAATCTAATAACGAAACAATTTTTTGTTGGAGCTCGTTTTTGGTTCTAGGGGTGAAAACAGCCCCTTGAAAAAAACTGGTACATACATTTACGAGCAAATATTTTCTAATTTTCGAATTGCAGAATGTCCCTTGTAAGTACATATATTAAGCGATTAAGAGATAAAACCTATTCAAATATATACAAGTAAAATCGGAAGTAAATTTATTTTCAAATAGCAACAAATTATATAGCAAAATAAATGATATATTATTAATTATGTTATACCTTATTATGTTCATAGCACAGTTGCACAGAATATACTTTCTTATACTTTTTTACGCATTTATAATTTATGAGATACACTTATGACACACAAGACATAATCTTATCTCTTGACGTTTAAACATACAATTTCTCTTATGTAGTTATTACGTAATTATTCGATGATATTATGGCATATGGCATTAACACTTATAAATAACGTGACAAGAAAGCAAATTATGCTTTTTGAATTAAGTACGAACATATATTTTATTTATCTCTGTCACATAAAATTTGTATTTCATTGCTCTGTCAGTTTTACATACTCTCACTTTCACTTCACTCTATTTTATTTATGTATAAATGTTTTTTAATTGTATATTTAGTCAAATTAATTATGCAAATCTATACCCCAGTTTGTATTAAATCACATTGTTGTATATACAAATCACCTTCACCACATGTCAAATACTTACAAATAACTGTATTTAAATCAAGAATTTTCTTCATCATCTTGCTTAACCCAACTATTGCAAAAAAAAATTCTTGCGTAATTATTTTCATTCAATTCACTCCCTCTTTGATGAGTTATTACAACTTCATATCCCATTTTTATCCTGACTCATTCGCAACAGTTAACAACAAAGATGTCTCTACAGAGATGTCTAATAAAGTTCACTTTCTAACTCGGAAAGGACATTTTTTTTTCAAACTTGACTTAAAAGGAGAAAATTATAAATTGTGATAAAAAATTAGAACAAGATAGGCAACGTCTTGCCAAAATCTTTGTTCTTCTACTCAATTCTGTTCAATTGTATTACACGCCAGTTAGTTTTTCTGATGATTAATTCCTACACTGTTGATTCACTGTGACTGAGAAGAATAACTGCACGATGTGTCACACTAAGCTGACACAAAGAGTTAAATCGACACGAAATTTTATCCAACAAAGAAACAACGATATCAATTTTGTCTCGTTTAAATAAGCTTGCAAGCTACATTATGATGCATAATTACATCAACGAAAGAAATACAAAGATATGTTTATAATTATGGTAAAACCACTTACATTCCCATGTACCAAAATTCAAGGATGACGATCGGTACTATTGCCGCTAATAGTAGGTACAGCGACATCATGACTGTTAGTGCTTACTGTTTCTTTACAGTATTTTCTCGTCGCAAGTCCTTTCTTCGAGCAAACTTAATTCCACAAACTTGTTATAAGAGATTGTTTTACTGTTATTATCTTAAGCAATGTTTGGATATTAGATGATAAATAATTACAAGAACGTAGAATGAATTACTTATATTCGCAAATATAAATTATGTATATAAACAATCTTTTTTTTTTTAAATATTTCTGAGTATGAGGAATAACTTTGATAATTTATATGCATTTTTGTCTGACAACTACAACAAGTACAACTATTATACACATTAATTAAGCATCTCAGTTTAATTCGAAAAATAATATATAACTTTAATAATATATACTTTATATAAAGTTAATAAAACAGACACTTAAAAGTACACCAATCTTTTGGAGTCTTGACCACTTTTCACTTGTGTATCTATAAAAAATTATATAGATAAAACTAAAAGGTTCACCTTGCAAATCGTACAACAGACAAAGGCATCTAATTCCTCTTTACTTAATAAAAAAATTACTTCTTCACATGTATATCTCTCCTTCTCACGATACCATTTCTTTACATACTTTTAAAGAGTTAATGTTAGGTTCCTAAGAACGACAACTATGATTAGTAGTTATAGCGACTCTAGTTCCTGGCAAAACGGCTGCAAAAGTTACGCTATATCTATCGATTAAGAACAAACGTTCGATCGATCCCGGGCGAAAAAGGGGACTTAATTCTCCCTCGGAGAAAGAGTGCCTGTGCATGCAGTTTTAATAAGGCGAGTACCTTCTCACGAAACGTCTCTTCGGTAGCCAATATACCATTGTTACGACAGATCGATAGAGAGCGTTATCAAGCGGCTTTTTTTTTCCCCGTTGGACGTTCGACAGGTGTCTGTACAATTAACACTGGTACTGTTTATACAATCGACAGTTGCGACCTACGCGTGTGACGTTTACGTCACACACCGCGCCGCGACCGAAAAGCCACCGGCGTTGACCGGATAATAAAAATCCACCTTCTACGTTACGCCGCCGTGTTTACGTCGAGTATTTTTAACCACCGCCGGCCCTCGTTGTACTCGAGCTCGTACATAATACTGACTAATAATACTTCGGGAACGCGACTGACGTCTCGGCGGCGTCCGCGTCAGCCCTCCAAGTTCGCCTAAAGTGAAAGTGACGTGAAGTTGGTTGATTATCGGGGAGAGAGAGGTGGGGATAGAGGCACAAAGAGGTCTGCTCCTTACGACTCAACTGACTGCACTGGTTTGCACTAGCTCAGAGTTTAGCCTCCTCTTTCCGATACAGAAGGAGAGAGATAAACTCTAAACTAGTGCAGCCAGTTCAGCTGTAAAGAACAGATGGAGAGAGAACGCGCCGCGACGGGCCTGTTGCACTTTTCTACACTCCGTTTCTCCTGTTTCCCCGAACGATAAATTTTTCCACTCATTGTCAGAAGAAGCCTGTTTAGAAAACTTTGTTATGCGTTATGTTTCGAACGCGGAAGTGTAAAGGCACGCGAATGAAAAAGAGCAGCGTTTTAGAAAGTAAAATAGCGCGAACTGTGTGTAATACAGAATAATTAAATGAACATTATCATTTTCAGTCATCGGCGCAATATTGCGAGCCTGAACAAATTCTGATGAAAAATTTACTCAGAATTTTTGTACGACGTGGAACATTTTCCAGAAATAGAAAAAATCTTTTCTTGAAACTTTTCGTATATGTGAATTCTGAAATATTCTAAGCTTCTCATTCTGAAATTTAAAAAAAATGTCAAACTTTTTTAGATGTTTTTCATCAGCCATAAAATGAGAAATCTTGGAATATTTCAAAATTTACATATATAAAGAATTCTGTATGATAATAGATATTATATTAAATTTTTTAAATATTTTTGAAAAGAAACAAATTCCAATTTGTATAAAAATACTGAAAAATTAAAGAAATTTTCACCAGGGAAGCTAAAATTATAAAATAATAAAATTACATATAATAGAAAGAATAGTTTTGTTCGGTTAATTAAATTAATGTCCATTTCTACCAATGTAGATTAATTTTAATCTCGGTTTAACTTATGTCTTTTTCCAATTCTTCGAATTAGAGAAAGATAGAAAGTTAAATTAAGATTAAAGTTCGTCTACATCGATAGAAATAGGCATAAATGAAATAAATACGCGCCTCCCTAATCTATCGTTTTTTTTTAATGGCACTTTCTACACTTCTTCCACAGAGCGAGAAGGCCTGAAGTTGGGCGCTTTCGATCGAGCACGTCGTGCCCCGGGTATTCGCACTGTTGCTTTTTAGGTTAAGGTCATTACGATCTCGAGCACGCCGTCCCTTTCAGATTGTTCAAAATTGATCTTGATTCGTGCCAATTCGATGCGGGACTCGCGTAATAAAACAAGAAAAAAAGAGAAAGGAAAAGACTATTATGCGTTGGCGCGTTCTCGGCAACGACAAACGGATCCTAGATTTACGTCGCTGTTGAATGTCAACATGTACAAAGAATATATATTCTCTGTCACAAGCGTCGTCCTTCCAAACGCGATGATTCCACGTTAGTCCGAACGATGAAGATCGAACGTCAGTCATGTCAACGCTCGTTGAAATTAACAGCTCGCACCCCATCGACGAGGAGCCCGGCGTCCCCAATTCGGTCGAGCGTATCAACTCGGCGGTGACGTACAACGATTTTTTCTCCAGGCATCTGGTACGGAACAAACCATGCGTGATCGGTACGCACGCGACCGAGAACTGGCCGTGCAGGCGTGAATGGATATCGAACGGTGCGCCAAATTTCGAGGTGCTCCGCGCGCTCTTCGGTACGTGCAAAAGTTTCGACTTGCGAACCGCGGATCGCGCGGCGCGGATTATTAATGTAATATCTATTGCCCAGGACAGTCCGTTGTCCCAGTTGCCGATTGTAACAGAAAGTTTTACAACTCGCAACTCAAGAATGATATGTCCATGGAGAGTTACCTGGAGTACTGGGTCGATTACAAGCGCAACTGCCACGCCAAGTCGCTGCCGCTGTTGTACTTGAAAGATTGGCACTGCGTGAGAAGCTTCCCCGACGTTCCGATTTACGAAGTGCCTCAGTATTTTGTATCCGACTGGTTGAATGAGTATTACATTGCTCATCCCGAACTAAATGACGATTACATGTTTGTGTACATGGGCCCGAAAGAGACCTGGTAAATGCATTTTCGATGTTACAATTTTTTATTCCCGTATCAACTGCTGTTTCCTTTCTGTCGAGACTGATTTCAAATATTGCTACGACATTTAGGACACCATTGCACGCGGATGTTTTTACGTCGTACAGCTGGTCCGCAAATGTAGTTGGTAGAAAGAGATGGCTACTCTTTCCTCCTCACGAAGAAGACCACCTTCGTGATCTTTACGGGCAATTGGCGTACGATGCGGTTTCAGAGGAACTTAACGATCATACAAAATATAAAATGTACGATAGTGAAAAGTTAAAATGTTTCGATGTAACCCAAGAAGCAGGGGAGATTATATTTGTACCATCTGGATGGCATCATCAAGTTTGGAATTTGGTAAATAGCTGTAGAACTTTTAGCAAAGGAATTTTAATTATACGTTAATGGAAAATTAATTATGTCGTCTCTTACATAGGAAGATACAATTTCCATCAATCATAATTGGATCAACGGCTGTAATATCGCCAATGTATGGTGCACATTAAAAAAGGAATTGAGATCCGTCATGAAAGAAGTTGACGATTGCAAGGATATGAAGAATTGGAATGAACATTGCCAATTGATGCTAAAAACCTCTTATGGCATGGACTATAAACAGTTTCTCGAATTTATATCATTTATTGCTAAGAATCGTTTACATGCTATGATAAAAAAGAGTCAAGTCATAAGTTTTAATAAGTATCATTTCGGACGTAATCATTGTTTGTTTGATTTACGAGCACTTAAAAGCATATTGGAGGATATTATCACAGACGCGCAAGATCTGTCCGTGTACACGTTGATGTGTGAGAATGATGAAGCCCGCGTGTTATTGAAAAATATTACTTCGTTTCTCGAATCTTCGTGTAACATTGAAAATGTAGTTCCTCCATGAACATAAAACCCAATAAAAAATTGTTAACAAATTGTTAAGAAGCCAATTGTAAATTCTATTGTAAATATAGCATGTACTTTCACAATTGACACCATATTATATATGTGTATCAAGTTTTATAAATTTCCCCCCTTAACTCTTTATTTAAATTTTCTCTTAGAAGATAACATTTTGCAGAATCACTTATTTTAAGATTGCTTTTGTACAATAAGCACATTATGTTAGATGCCATCATAGCAGACACAAGTAAAATTTATAAGATATAATTAAAAAAAAAATTCTCAGTTTAAAAAGAAGCTGCAACTGTATGAAACATACAGTATGGTAAAAAGTAATAATTATCTTCTATAATGAATATGACTATATTAAAAGCGCAGAGAGACACATGAGTAAAATTCATTTTTACTCTTAAAAAATTAAACATAGAAACGAAATTCTTTTCTTTAGTTGAACATATACTACTCTCTAAATATAAAGATTTACAATAAAATTTGTTACTTGTATTAAGCTAAAGTGCAACCTAATCGTGGATACATTGTCTCTGCCGCTTGTAAAATAATATCTCGCAAAACGTAACTTATATCTATTTTTAACGTATTGTCTTATTTACTTTTCAATTATGTAAGCATAAATATTCTAATTTCTAAGAATGGCTATACATGCGTATGCGCATGTGTGCGCCTATATGCATGTGTATGTATATACACTAGCGTACATGTGGTATTTTAATAAAAATGTACAAAATTTATAAGATACAAATATCATTTTTTTCAGTGAGAAGTGCTCAACATATTGACAAATTGCCTAGACCATACATTTTCAATAAAATAATTGAATAATGCATATAAGTATATGTAATATATTCATGGAAATTACATAAATGTTTAATTCCCAATATATTACTTATAAATGTGCATCTAGATCCGTTTCGTTTAGCATTTCAATATGCTAAACTTAATACAGATATGCATGATGTAAAAAAGAATTGTAGAAATTTCTCTGTAACAATACTCTAATTATTTCAATTTTGTAGAATATCTCTGAATTTCTCTGAAAAAAAGAAATAAGTAAAGATTGTAATTACATTCTCTTCTCTATATACGTCTGTACATATGTATAATAACGTCTCTTTCACGCAGGGAAGTTCCGCAGAATCTTTCTACTCATTCCTTCTTTTATGGCTTTCAGTTACTTATAAACTGATACAAAATATTGCACCAGCAAAGAGCTACTTAAAATATGTAGTTAGCTCTTCTTTCCTACATATGCTCTCCGTTAGTAAAGAAAAAGATTGTCATGATTAAAAATATGGTGAACGATTTTATCGCAGTTTTGATATAACTTTTTTTTTCTCCGATCACAAATAAGCAAAGTTATCGGGGACACATACATCCTATCACCTATATTCACGCACGTACATACATACATACAACATACATCTGTATGTACATTTGTTATTTCTGTAAATCTAACCTTTTGAAATTTAGAATAGTATCAATTTTTATCTTGCATAGCAAGTATATCTAATATTTAAAGCATCATCACATGTCGCAAAGTTTAACGCATTGATCAACAACAATTAACCACTATTGCAAAGTTTAGACTTTCCGCAATGTGCGCATGCTTTATCGATAAGTAAACTCTTTTTATACTTAGACTTAGTTTGTTTCTCAATATAATTCTTATTCTATTAATTTTATCGCTTATCAAGACTGAACAAAAGTAACCAACAGGATTTTAATCCGCTGCCGATATAGACTCAACGAATCAATTAATTATCTCTCTCTCAGTTATCAGATTAATAATCAATTTCTATGTGATTGTTTTAAAATGTAACTGATATTCATACTGTAAAGGGATTTTAACATGAAAATATTGATTATAAAATAACGTTCATATTGTTTCTATATTATGACTGTTTAATTTCTCTGTATATATAATTACCTAACATTTCATTTATTTTTTTACACTTTGTTCTTTCTGTACTTTATATCTGCTAAAATATGAAATAAATTTTCGTAATAAAGAAGTTATATTACAAAAGATAAATCATATTTATCTTCAAGCATAAGAAACTATTCTCCTATTTTATATTTATACGCTTTCTTCCTTTCATGAAGATTATTCAACTATGTTATATCACTCAATTATATAGGATGACTTGGTAGCGTCTGTACAGGTGGCACCGTCGGTGTAGCTGGTGTTGTCGGTACAGGTACTGGTGTTGACGGTATAGGTTGATGCGTTTGTCGCGGCGGGGAAAGAAGCTCTTGCCTATCCCTCTCTCGTTCTCGACCGGGTCGCCACGCTTCCAATAAAGCTTCGACTCGGTCTTCCGTAGGTCCCCATCGCGCATTACCAGCTGGATTTTGTAACCACACAACTAGCGTACCGTGAACCGCTCGGATGTTTACTTCACCTCTGAAATGAAGAAAAATGTTCAATATTTTTTTCGTATATCACAACAAACGCCAAATCTAATTAGGATTTATATAAACGTACTTTGGAAGAATATGTTGGAATCCGTGTCTGTATTCGTGCTCCATAGCGGGTACTACTACTTGCTTACGCTTAAAGTGACTGCCTTCGAGTTTTATAAGCGCATTAGGAGCCGGATCACGCCACTCCGGTAAAAATACCACGAACGACAAAGGCTCTGCCGAATCAGCCAAAAGACGTTCAAAGTGATTGACCATAGCTTCCATAAGTTCCTCGCAGTATGGTGGATTTGCTTGAAATGATCCGCTGACTGGCCTGAAGTCCAAGAATGGTCCCCTCGATCCAAAATACGAGTCTGTATCAGCGAAAGCTGAACAATACTGTCGAAAGTAACAGTTTAGAGGCGAGGCAAAACATTCGAATGTAACACCGAACGATCGCTGAAGGCATTCAAAAACCGTAACCGGAAGAGCCATCTGAGTTGCCTGGCCCTCGTTGATCCCGAGGTATGTTTGATAGCGTTTCAGCATACACCAAACGCGTGATAGAAACATTTCGAATTTTTTGTCATCGAAACTGTTATACCTATACAAATGTTCCAACTTAGCAAAGTGCGTGTTATTAATATACATGGTGTCGCCGTGAAAGCGCAGCATTATTTGCTCGCGCTCAGGGAGGTAATCCACCTGTGGAAGTCTCGGTGTCGGAAGGGAAAATTGCACTGGATAACACCAAACTTTTCTCTGCGTGCTAGCAGGCCCTCCTAACGGTATAACATCCCCCAGTCCATTGTCTTTAAGGATCTGGTTGTTTTTGTCTTTCACCTTCTTCGCATATTCCGTCGACAGATGATAAATTTTCAGGCATATGCCTTCTACGCTGGCTTTAACGGTCGCTGTGAGATGCGGTTGACATTGTCGCTTCAGATGGGCGAGCCTGTCTTGGAAATCGTCGAACGTGGCGCCCACCGTTCTTCTCAACCACTGGAAGGTGTCTTCCGCGTTCCACTTGACCACTTTCCGACTCTCGGGCGACGCAGCCCTTGATTCTACCATCTTTTTCGCTGCTTCGGCGTAACGCGACAACTGTTTTCTCGCATCCCCCGTAAACTTCGGCCTTACCAATTTAATGGGAATATCGTTCATGATCTCACGATACATGGACATGGAAATCTCGGGGAAGCATTGACTCGGTAGCAACGGATCTGAGCCGCAATCGATGACCTTCCGTTCCATCAGCCACCTGTTGAAGGAATCTTTTGGCGCGTCTATAGATTCGCGAGTGTGACATAACTCTTGATAACACTGCCGTAGTTTTGCCAGTAAAGCGCAGCGTAGAGCTTCTGCCTCAGGATGAACGTGCATCAAATTTGATGGTGCTCGTTCATATATTATAACATTCGTAGGTATCTCCAAATCCCATGGGCCACTATAACGTAACAATAAATGAATTATTCGTTCACTTTGCTGTAAATATGCCTCAACATAAAACTAAGTACATACGCCAATACAAATTTCTTTGCTGGTGGAACAGCACCATCTTCAGATGCTCTCCGTTTTAATGTAGCACCTGGTGTACTAACTGGAATGGTTCCATTTCCAGGTGGAGGTGGTACACCACAAATGCCAAGTGGATCCGTGATTGGATCAAACTTTGATAGGATATATGTATATGTTACATTTTACCTCTGTTATAAAATTTAAATATTTACTTGTGTTATTTTGCAATACCTGAGGTTTCAGGGAAGGTACTACCCACAGAGATTCTCCAGTCAACTTATTCCAGAAATACGGCCGATTTTCACGTTTACTCCAAAACTTTTTCCAACCTTGTTGTTGAAGTTCTAGAGATAACTCGAGCTCTGGAAAACTTCCTGGCGGTGTGCCCTGTAAGAAAAAGAGACGAGTCAGTCTTAAATCTTGGCAAGTCATTAAAATCATTAAAAGCATACAAGATTTTTTTAGCATACTTGAGTTATGAGAGGTGGTTGTTGTATGTGACCGAGCTGTGGGCAGTGATCAGCTACAGTTTGCGCAGGTGTTAACATAGGTGTTTGGAGCTTGACAGGAGTAGGAACTATAACTTGTGCTACGGTTGAATTTGTATCCTGCTGTAACGTTTGATGGTGGTGATGCATGGCTGGCAACGAAGACACTGACTGTCCCGATAAGGTTTCCCAATTCGAGGTATTGGGTACATCCTGCTTTCCTCCGCTTACTTCGTTCATGGTTTGATATGCACCTTGTTGCAAAGTACTGAAAACATTGATCCAAATTTATTGTCATATGACAAGTGTCTATTAAAACGTATGTATATTCTTCAATTACGATAGTTTATATGAAAATTATTGTAACATTACAACATAAGTTATAACTTTATCAAAGTTATATACAACTTAAATTGGAGTCGTAACATATATAATCGTAGCGTGAAAAAATGCTACCTATACTTTCAATTAAATTATATATAGATATGATGCAAAATAGTTTACAACGCTAAAGCGATATGCTTCATTGAGATAAAATGCACCTTTAGCTTTAGCTTACATATATATCTTTATCAATCAAACAATACTGTATAAGAGATATAAAAGAGACTTGCGAGAATTCAAAAGAAAACACACTGAAGAGGTGGCGAGGGTAAAGGATTGAGCATCAGAGATGCTGGCACAAGGCGTACGATGCGGCTCGCACAGTACAGTTCATCCGAATCTCACGCTTGTTCACGCACGCACGTACACGCACACAATGCGGAAGAATAAACGCGGATAATCTCGTGATACGCGGCGCGCGGTTCGACAGCACTCGGTGCGTGTGGCACAATGTTTGTTTACATACTGAGAAAACCTCCGGGGAAATGTGCGGTTTCTCGCGTCGCGGGATCGGTCCCGCGTGCAGAAAGTGCACCGCGGTCGAGAGGAGGCTTACCGGAGCTGGCAATACCCTCAATTCATGTGAAATGCGCGACGGCGCTTAGAATTCATTCATCATTTGTGAAATTTGACGCAACGATATCCACCTGTACGACGCCATTTGCTTAAACTGACGGAGCGGGGTACGCACGCAGCGGGGTACGCACGCAGCGCGAGGGGAGAGAACGTCAGGCCGCGCTCGCAACGGAAACGGACGCGCTCGCGTCAGTCCCGGAGGACGCGCGCGCGAACACGATTGGCTCGCGCGCCGCGTCGCCCGTGCGACGAACGCGGCGAGCCTAGGGAATCGCGTAACGGCCAATCAGCGTTCCGCATTGACGAGGCTCGCGATTACGTAGCGGGGAACGATTGGACGGGTGTCGTCAACTGCCGCGCATTCGGCTTCTTCTTCCGCCGCGACTGAAAATCTATAGTGCATGTGAACGTAAACTGTAGTTTTCAGCGGCAGAAACCGAACGCATATTTTATCAAGGTCGATTGTCTGTAGCCCCCGCTTACAGAGTTTGTCCTTTTCCATTCAACTTGGAAGAAGAGAGATAAGCTCTGAATTAGTGCAGCTAGTTCAGATATAAAGAACAGATCACTAGTTATTTTCTAGACGTTTGCAGACTGTACGGTATCAATGGTAATCAATATTGGTTGGAAATGTAGAAATCGTGCAGATCTAATGCAATCTTTTACACGACAAAAAAATTAGAAGAAATATTACACATGAGAGAGAACTGAGAAAGAAATCTGAGGACTTGAGGGCTAATAAAAAAAATGACTGAGGAGAATGATCAGATTGAGGAGAAGATGCAGAAGTAATCGTAACGTGCCAAAGTTTTAACAATGTATTGAAGACGCCTAATCTGTTAATTAAAAAAAAAAGGATTGCTCCAAAAAGAAGAAACATTGATATTTAAATATTTGATGGTTATAAAATGTTAAGCACATTGAGCTTTACATCTTTCCTTAAAAATCCCTTTTAAGGAGAATAATTTTACAGAATGACACATCCTACACCATACAGAGAACGGATGTATTGGAATACCGAAATGGCTCGGCAAGATACGAGGTATTATCGGCATCCTCAGCAAGTGTCAAACTGTAATTACGCTCGGCCACCACCCCCAAATTACAATTCTTCGTATAATTCTTCATATTCGTACAACCTGCATCCCAATGTATCGCGTATGCCTTCTTTTGGTATGTCAAACATTCCTCCTCCTAATGTATCAAATATCCATCCGAATATTCCTCCCAATACGTCAAATATTCGTCCGAATATTCCTCCCAATGTATCAAATATTTGTCCGAATATTCCCCCTAATGTTAATCCAAGTTCAATGTACCACTTTTCCTCTACTACTTCTACTATTACTGCTACTACTACCACTACTACTACCGTTACTACTACTTCTTACCATGATGAAGCAGCCAATTTCCTTCCTAATGTCTCTTATCAGAATCAAATGGATCCTCAGTACAGCGATCAGTACTATGGCAGGACGAATTCTGCACATAAACGGTATACGAATGAAAATTATGTCAACTGGAATGTGAAATCTGACAATGTATACAACGACAATGCTTATAATGAATGGCATTGTAATAATCCCTCTGCAAGCTGGACGATGTATCAAAATACACCTGCTCCACAGTATAATGCAAACGCAACAACATATGACAACGAGAGATCATGTCCAGAACAAATGCATGAAACCCCCCAAAGAGTGGAAGAGTTTAAATGGAAATATGATAACAGAGAAACATTGCCGAAGCACGCAGTTAATAGACAAAGATCTGAAAGTCCACACAATAAGCCAGAGAAATATAGATCGCAGTATGAGAATCATAGAGATAGATATCGTAATAGAGAGACGTCTAATTCGAGGGAATCTACATATGATAGTAGACGTTTTGAGAGGTCTTCATCTAAAAAAGCGAGTTATACATCTTTCTCAGAAGAAACGTATGTAAGCATTAAGAGCAGGAAAAGATCAAAATCACGGGAGTCTTATTCAAGTAGAGACACTAATAGAGATATCAGTAGAGACACTAGTAGAGATTCTAGTAGAGACACTAGCAGAGACACTACCAGAGACACTACGTCACCTACGTGCAAACGAATAAAGGGTCCTACTGAGAGAGAGATACTTTTAGAAAAATATAGGTAAGAATTTTATAATCGTATTGACTCTTGTAAGTAGAATTCATTTTTCTGAGAAAAATCAATTGGTTACTATGTTGATTCTTATTGCATAATGTTCATATTCTATATGTAAAAATTATATATAGATATATGTCTAAAATAAATTTTAATAATTATAAAATTTTCTGTATTAGACGTAATTATTGTGCAACGAGTAAGGACATAAAGCGAAAACTGAGTGAATTATCAGCAATGGGATCTAAAGGTATACTTGAAAACGAGAAAAAGATTTGGGCACGTACGTCTCCAGCAGATCTCTATTATGTCAGAAATGAACATAATCCGAAAATAATGAAAAGTTCTTCTAAGCTACAAGAATTATGTATGACGTTTAAAAGAGTGTTAATAGACAGAGCAGCGGCAGCGAGGCAATTGCAGGTATGTTTCAATTTCCATAAATTGTCTTACATAAGGAAATTGTGTAAAACTGTATTTTGTCAACTTTCTTAGCCACCATACGAACCACCTCCAAGAAAAACAAAAGCGCGTCTTTGTCGTCATAAGTCTGAAGCTTGTAGTAGCTCTTCATCCGATAGTGACAATTCTATGGATGAAGATGATAGAACAATGGAAGAATTAATGGCAAAGAAACAACATCCACAAAGATTGCATCCTGAAATGTGGTTTAACGATCCTGGAGAAGTAATATTGAAAAATATTTTATAAATCTATGTTTTTACGTTAGCTTTAACATTTTAAAAATATATAATTTTTTTTTTAATTATAGATGAACGACGGTCCATTATGTAGATGTAGCGCAAAATCAAGGCGCTCAGGTATAAGACACGGGATTTACGCTGGGGAAGGTGCAATAAACAAGTGCGACTTAAATACAAATAATGCGGATAAATTGTATCATTATAGAATAACGATCAGTCCGCCGACAAATTTTCTCACTAAGACACCGACGATTATTAAACATGACCAACATGAATTTATATTTGAAGGCTTCTCTATGCTTTCGCACTTCCCATTGGTTAAATTACCCACGTGCAAAGTTATTAGATTTAATATTGAATATACAATTCTGTATATAGAAGAGAAATTACCGGAAAATTTTACAATACATGAACTGGACCTCTTTCGTAAGCAATTTGCTTTATATTTCAAAGAAGTGTTACTCTCGCATTTATCCTAACTAAAAAATATTTTTAATTTTCAGAAACATATTTATTTAAAGAGATTTTGGAGCTTGTAGATTTTGATTTACATGCGGCACAGGACAAATCTGGCTGTGGGCAGTTTCATTTTATGCCAAGATTTGTACGTGATTTGATTGACAACGGACAAGAGATCCTATCGATGAATGAAGTTCTGAATTATTTGATAAATAGCAGTACTCTTTTAATAAATCCAGATGATCTACCTAAATTAGTGGCGATGCCACAATACAAATGGCAAGATTTTGCTGACGAGGTAAAGGGAATGGTCGTGACTTATCCAGGAAAAAAACCGTGCAGCGTTCGTGTTGATCAGCTGGATAGAAATCAAGAAGACCAATTGTCCAATGAAGTATTACTTGCTTACCCCGAGATAGTTCACTTTGGTATCCGACCACCACAACTTAGCTACGCAGGAAATGCAGAGTAAGTATCTTACACTTATCAATCATTAATATATCAAATTTAAAGCATGATCTTTTGGATGTAAAAGGGTTCTGTAATATTTATCAAATAAAATTGAAAACAAAATGTTACATAGCTTCCAAATAATTTTTATTGACTCTTGATCAAAACGTTTAATTCTATTTAAGATTTTAATAAACTTTTAATAAAATAATAAGACTTTTTTTTTATTAATTTAATATTTCGATTTCCGATCAGTTTAAAGAGTTTATGTTTCTGATTATATGTAGTTCATTATTTATTATACAGTAATTTTATTTCACAAAATTATATATAATAAATATAGAAAATACACACATTAGACTTTCTTAGAGTAGTATTTCTTAGAGATAATTGAATCTAATTAATACAAACATGAAATCTCTCTTTAAATCTTTTGAAAACCATTTTCATTTTAAATGTATAGTTCTATATTCACAAATATGTATTTTAATAAATATAAATAAATTTATCTAGTTACCAAAAAGCCTGGAGAGATTACGTCAAGTTTCGACATCTACTCGCAAACATGTCGAAACCGTCTTTCGAAGATAAAAGAAAATTAGAGGCAAAAGAGAACAAGTTACAGGAGTTACGTACTCAGAGCAAAATGAAGCGTGATGTCACGGTCGACGTCACCTCCGACGGATTTTACAGAACCGGCATTATGTGTGATATCGTGCAGCACGCGATGTTGATACCGGTATTAGTCTGCCATTTGAGATTCCACAAATCGTTAGACAATTTAGAACGCACGTTGGGATACGAGTTCAAAAACAGATACCTGCTCCAGCTGGCTCTCACACATCCCAGCTACCGTGAGAATTTTGGCACAAATCCGGATCACGCGCGGAACTCTCTGACAAATTGCGGCATAAGGCAGCCCGAGTACGGCGATCGCAGAATCCACTATATGAACACGCGTAAACGCGGTATCAACACACTCATCAACATAATGTCCAGATTTGGCGCGAAAACGGAAACGGAGTCGTCGATAGCACACAATGAACGACTAGAATTTCTCGGCGACGCGGTCGTCGAGTTCCTCACGTCTATCCATCTCTTCCATATGTTTCCGGATTTGGAGGAGGGCGGTTTGGCTACTTACAGAGCGGCAATCGTGCAAAATCAGCATCTTGCTGTACTGGCGAAGAAATTGAATTTGGAGGAATATATGCTCTATGCTCACGGTAGCGATCTTTGCCACGATTTGGAGTTGAGGCATGCAATGGCGAATTGCTTTGAAGCATTGATGGGCTCGCTGTTTCTTGATGGAGGGATAGAAGTGGCTGATCGGGTCTTTGGAGAGACACTTTTCAAAGATGAAGAGGATCTTGCTAAAGTTTGGGTCAATTATCCACGACATCCCCTTCAGGAACAGGAGCCGACAGGAGATAGACAGTGGATTCCCAGCTTCGAGTTGTTACAGGTATTTGCTCAGTGTTTGAACAAACGTTTCGTCTTGAATGGCATTTTTATCTTTTTTCTTATCTTATGTTTTTATGTTACAGAAATTGACCAAGTTCGAAGAATCAATCGGAATAGAGTTCACTCATATCCGTCTTCTTGCTAGAGCGTTCACAGATCGTAGTATAGGCTATACTAATTTGACGTTAGGATCTAATCAACGATTAGAATTCCTAGGAGACACTGTGTTGCAGCTTATCGTTTCTGAATACTTATACAAGTTCTTTCCGGAACATCATGAAGGACATTTATCGGTAAGCGACATTATTCGTAGATCATTTTGATAATCATTTTTTTTTATCATAATTGATTATTATATTTGTCACAGTTGTTACGGAGTTCGCTAGTAAATAATAAAACGCAGGCGGTTGTTTGTGACGATCTTGGTATGACTCAGTACGCACTTTACGGGAACCCGAAAGCCGAATTAAAAACAAAAGACAGAGCAGATTTATTAGAAGCTTTTCTTGGCGCACTTTACGTTGATAAGGGTTTAAAGTATTGTCACGTATTTTGTGACGTATGCTTCTTCCCACGTTTACAAGATTTTATCATGAATCAAGATTGGAATGATCCAAAGAGTAAATTACAACAGTGTTGTTTAACCTTAAGAACTATGGATGGTGGTGAGCCAGATATTCCCGTATACAAGTAAGTTTTTAGTCTTTGGCTACAAGATGATATACATATATATCATAAGGACTAAATATTATCTTAATTAAATTAATGTTTGCAAGGAAATATTTTCGTAATGTTACATGGTTTATTTTTTCTTCAGAGTCATCGAATGTAAAGGACCAACTAATACAAGAGTTTATACAGTCGCTGTATATTTTCAAGGAAAACGGTTGGCTACAGCTTTAGGACACAGTATCCAAGAAGCGGAAATGAACTCTGCCAAAGAAGCTTTAGAAAAATCACAAGGTATTACACACATAAAAATGATAAAATAATAATTGTTATACAAGATGATTAAAAAACTATTAGTTTTTACAGATATATCACAAATTTAGATTCTATCTTTTCTTAACCAAAATTTGTTCGATCACTCTTTTTTCTCGTATAACTTTTTAATTTTTAAATATCTTGATAACTATGTATGAACTTTGTGAAAATCTTATTATTAGAATATATATGAAATCGAATAAAGAATATAAAGTATTATTTATATTTAAAGTTTAGAATCGTCTTTTTTAATTTAAAAATTGGAATGTTTTTAATAAAGAATATTTGATTTTAGATTTATTCCCGCAACTGGATCACCAAAAACGTGTAATAGCAAAAAGTATGAAGATGCAGCAATGGCCGAATAAACCGAAACTAAAGGGAAAATCTGAGAAAAGACCTTATGATAGATCCGATGATTCAGATTGCAGCCAAAGTCGAAGAAGTCGTAGTAGAGAACGTAACACCTTGAAAAAAAGAGAAACTTAATGGTTTCTTACTATTTTATTATTATTAACAATATAATTATTATACCATAATTTTTATTTTCTGTAGAAGAAAATACAGAATACAAAAATATAAAAATAATATAAATGTATAATATAAAATACATTTTTTAACATACGTATACACTGGAACCTCAAAAGTATACTGTATTGAGCTTTGGTATATTCTTATACGAGGTTACCCTCACTTCTATTACTTTCAGGGGCCCGATTCTTAACTCATGAAAAATTTTTGTATACATAAATAACGCTGTGCGGTCACGGAATGGTATAAGATTTGAGATTTAAAAGATGTCAACAATCAGTGACTGTGCAGCGCTATTTATGTATACGAAAATTTTTCGTACAAGTTCAAGAATCAGGCCCCAGGGCCGTGAGAAGTTACTTTGGAGAGGTTCCAGTGTATCTTGTTCCATGATAAAATAATCTCGATTTTTATATATTGCATTCAAATCCTCTTTCAAAAATCACCTATTAGGTAAACAAATATATGAAAAACTGTAACGTTAATGATTCATATTGATGTAAGCAGAGTTAAAGAAATGCTGTGTTAATGTGTATATTTCTTAATGCCACAGCAACTTAAGAGATTTTTATTTTACATAATCAGAGCCGTGTGAAGCGAGATATTAATCGTTAAAGTTGACGTCCAAAAATAAAACCTTGCCCAGGACACATGAAAAGCTAAATACAGCTAGAGAAAAGCTTTGTACATAATGCATAGATTCAGATTATTTTCTCATGGAATGAGAAATATATAGTATAAATTATAGCCTTTCTTTTTGCTAGTAATTTACATGGCCTACATTTAATGTATACACAATATATACATTGATGTACAATTTAGAAAAAGATTTCAATTATTTTTACTTCGTTCTGTCAATATCGGATTATCTTGTTTCAATAAATAACTGTTTTTCTTAATTATAGTGTTACATTGTGCAATATTATTACAAATGTCTGCTAACTCCCAATGTTTTTTTAACAACGCAAGATCTAGATTAAATAGTGCATATCGGAAACACTGTATTTGAGTGCATGTAGCAACAGTGCGGAGCTGTAGTCCCAAATCATGAACCAAAGTTTTCAAATACATGTCGTTCTCATTTATGCAAACAATTTCTGAAAAGATGTATCAAAAATTATTATCAATATAGTTTACATTTAACAGACATATTATAATTATAACATAATTATAACATTTACCTAATGTGAATTCAGGAGATGTAAAGTCTATACATTTTATGTTATATATCATTGGAATGTGCATATTGGCAGGTCTCACCGGGCCTTGTACTGCTAACTCGTATGCAGCTTGACTCTGAATATCTAATCCACATAGTCTAGACAAAAGTTAACATAAATTACAAATCTTATAATTAATGAATAACATTATATACATATCTATTGTACAACATACTCGAACATCTTTGTTTGATGAGCAGTTTGCATAGAAGCGCATATGTTGTCTATTGTACTGCGCTTAACATGTTTATACGTAGCTTTTTCCAAGATTCTTCCAGTTTTGAAATATGTGTCTGTTGCTTTCCCTAGGATACCTTTAACTCTGTAACTGGTTGGAGACTTGGACTCCTTCAATTTGTGAATCCAATTGGTACCATTGTTAATACCACAAATCATAAGACCCGACATGTCTTTGCTCAGATAATTAGCGCAAACCAATTTTAAGTCTTTAGGTTGATATCGTGGACCTACAACTAGTGGGTGATCCGCGTAGCTCGGATGTGTATATACGTTCATCATTTTAGTTGTATCACCTTCAATGCATACGTGTTTGATCGGTGGACGTACATGCATACTGTTCAAATCTAAAAATTAGAAATTGTCTTTGAGAAAGCCAGTTTACGTTTCTTTACAAAAGATAGTAATAAGATCTCAATTAAACTCTAAATATTCCCTCTTCATTTGCTCGATGTAACATTTTTTTTATTTCAAATATGAAAACAATGAGAAATATTGAAAGCGAAGAAAAAGAGCCGCTTTTTTCAGATAGAACAATATATTTGTGATTTCGAGAAACAAAAAGACAAGAAAATGTTTAATTAAGTAGAACAGATGAGATAATATTATTCGTCATGTATGATTATTATTAGAATATTACAGTAAAATAAGTTTATAGAGATGTCCTAACTTTCGCAAAGACAATATGGATTATGGTATCACGTGTGTTTAAATACGTAACGAACGATGGTTTATAAATAGCAAATATTCCATTTAACGCTTTCCATGCTATTTTAGCGTCGGAAACTATCTGTTTCAGGGCTGATCTCGGTGCCAGAGTAATCATCTTTTTGACTGTCGGTAAAGTATTGCTTTCCGTTTACTCTCGCTGTCAAAACCACGTTACTGACGTTGCGGTAATTACGCAATTACAGCATCTTTTTCGCTGAATTTTAATAGGTTAATATTAAATGATAAAGGAGACTCAATAATTAATCCTTCGTCTGCAACCTTTAATTTTACACCTTCCGTCGGCAACTATAGGTCTTTTAAGTCCAGAGTAGATTTTTTACTGTTCTGCAATAAGTAAAAATCTGAAATAAATTCTAATATGCTTGTTAAAGTTTTAACAAGAAGTTCTTACCATTGAAGAAATTGTATTATATTTTATTTATTTTTTATAAATTTTAACTGGAGTAAAGA
>VBVQ01001027.1:0-15431 GCA_011636635.1 Tetramorium simillimum
CTTATATATATATATATATCATCTCATATATATATATATATATATATATATATATATGAGAATATTATTTTTAATTTGAAATTAATATTTTTTTGTGTAAAATTTTTTTCAGCGTAACTTTCGAGAAACTCTTTAATAAAAAAAACGCATAACGCTAATAACCGACGTTAAAAAGGGCGGACATTGAAATTCAGTCTCGGGCCATCCGTAAACGAGACGAGTAAGATATAGCCTTCGTTACTTTCGAATCTGCTGCCGAGTGATGTATGTTCGGCAAGGATCGCAGGCGTACAGTGTCGCCGTTCTTTTTCGCCATTACTCTTCGTACATACGTATGTAACGTGTACCGGAGAATCGTTCGATGACTGATGGCGATTGTCCGGCACCGGACGACGCGACCGTGATCTTGGTGGATAGCCTTGAACGTGCGTTTCAGCATAACTCACCGAGTGTGCACATGTATATATTCGCGCGCGCGCGCGTGTGTGTACCAGGTAGAAAATAATTCTTCCTTTCCCTCGACCGATGCCGCACTATATCTCTCGATTCCGCCGGCCGCGCACGCCGTGTAATTGTTAAGGATCGCTCGTGTATCGCCGAGCAGCGACATGTAAGTGAAATACACTACTGTTCGCGTCGGGGCTTCGGCGAAAAATCATGCAATCCGCTGCGTATGCTATAATTAATCGTCTCCCGTTGGATTCGCTCAGTTAAATTCATACAATATTAGACGCAGACCAAGAGAGAGAGAGAGAGAGAGAGAAAGACTTTTCTGATAGGTTTCGGTAGCTGCAGCGCGTAAAAATGATTTATAGCTCGCTGCATGTAACTTCGAGGCGCGCCTCTCTTTGACTATTTATGCGGATCCGCGGACGAGGCGTGTCGCAACGTTAAATCCGCGAACGAACGTTACCTCACGTCATTTGCGCTTCAAGGAAATTATCTTCTTACGTACATGCGAGGACTAATTGCAGTCAAGAGTCTTCCGTCGACGGGTTTGGCTTTATTATCTGACACACAATATTGCCTTATCAGCTATTATACTTATTAAATGTTACATGCCAACTTGTTAAGTATTTTATGCGCGAACTATTATATATACTTAGCGATCATTACGGATTATTTTCCAATTGTCCGCACCACCTATTCCTCGTTAACTATCGCACAGTGCTGCACTATTGTGCCAATAATAATCACGCCGCTATCTCGAATCGGATATCTGAGACATGCAGATAAATCTAATTTGCACATGGTTTTGCGCATCAACCACGTCTCACGGCGTCGTCCATCATACTTTTCCTTACGTCCAAGAAAAGCAATAATTTTGATATATGAGGAATTCCCTAAATCTTAGAGAATTTTACTCTTGAATTGACCTCAAAAAGATTCCTCTGAAATCAAGAGAGAAATAATATAAACAAGAGTATTTGAGAGAGAAAAAAGTATTTTTCACTTTATTTTGAAAGAGAAATATGTTTGCTGTAAAACAGTAAGCTTAGAAGAATATGAGATTATAGGAAAAATCAATTTGAACGTAAAATACTTTTTTTGGGTGAAGGCTCTGGTTATGGGTCAACGTCCGTGGCATACGTTATGACGCTGCCCTGCGAGCAGCGTGCTCATGGTCCTTATTTTGAGATCAGGGAACTTAATCCCTCTTACCTAGGAATAGGACCATGTGCGATTCTTTCAGGGAGGAAGGTAAAGGAGAGGGGCAATATCGAGGGGTCAAACAAATAAAATTAAGAGAACAAGTTAATCTTTAAAAAAAATATTAACATAATTTATTCGATAACCCTTATAGAAAAAGTAGTACTAAGATTACTAAAAAATATTTAGTAATTAAATACTAAAAATACGATAATATTATTTTGGCGAAGTAATTCCAGTACTTCAGAAATATTTAGCACTACTGTAGTACTGCTAAGTAATTGTAAAGTACTGGAAGTACTTGGCCGAAATAATAGTACTAATATTCCCAGTATTTAACATTATTATATATTAGTATTTAATATTATTTCTAGTATTTAATTACCGAATAATTTTAAATTACTGCCTTATAAAAAAATAATTTAAAAAATAATAAAATATGATAATAGTAAGACTAAAACATTACAAAAGAAATTATCACAAACAAGTATTTTTGTTAAAGATAATAAAAAGATTTAGACTGAATAAAGCAATCATAAATTTATTAGATTTAATCATCTTCTAGGACAACAAGATCTATTGTAGATCAATTAAGTTTCGGTTGAATTACAGATTCCGCTGGATTCGCCAAATGTTGTTTGTTCCGCCATGCAGTTGATTTATTATTCAGTTTTTTTTTCATTGCCTTGATAATTTCTGCCAATGAAACCCTGTAGAATGGTCCGTCAACAGGGCAACTAAATTCCTTTAGGATATATTCTGTAGAAAAAAAATAACACGAATTATAACACGAAATGATTTAAAACTGTAAGAAGATACGAACTTCATTAGTATATGTTATGTATGACATAGTATAGAGCAATATATTTTACATACCCACAACGGCCTTTTTCACTGGAGGGTTAAGCTTTGACTTCATATTAAATTTGCCTTTACCTCGAAAAATAAAGCTCTGGAACTGGCTATCTCCAGTCATACTGGAGGTAGCCATTTCCTCGTCCGTAAAGACAAGATCCATGATAGAAGCTGTGAATAATGAAAGTTTGCTGCGGTTCAGTCTCTTAAGCTTTTCGGTTTCTACTTGCCTCCCCGCAAAGTCAGTCATATTTTTCTGTAAATTAGAAACACAAAAAATAATATGTACATTGTAAGATATGCTCCTGTGATATTTCAGAAAATCTATATGCAACATTTTATTAGCCTCTCATTTTGTATACTGAAGTAAAATGACATATTTAACACATTTTTAACATATTTACAGTAATAATTTTGTTCATTTAACGTTGATACAAGAATCAATGAATCAAGCTGCAGTAAATTTTTAGAAATACCAGTCAAGTAACACGTGGATGCGGACTGATAGGCAATAATTGATATCGATAAATAAATCTCTACGCAAGCGTCATATTTTCCATTAGAGTCCTCAAGAGGCAGACAAAATATTGTCATAAAATTTATTGCCTTTAAGAGCACAATTATATAATTTACAAACCAGCACAATTATTTCATTATTTATAACTTATTTTTTCAACTTATTACAATTTATTGTCACCTTTATATCTGTCCTATTCATTTAAATAAGTTGAAACTTATTACCTGAACAAGAGTTTGTTCCCGTTGTCTTTGCACTGACTTTTCTATGTGAGCTTCAGTTGGCAATGACTGCTCTAAGTTCTGAAATTTGGAAAACAATACCAATAAAATTGTGTAATGCATCAAGTTATTACCAGATCATTGTAAAAATATGTCATAATTACTAACCAGATTACGATAGTCTGGCTGAAATTTAACGGCTTCCGTAATATAATTATCCATAATGACTTTTACATTTGTCTAAAAATAAGTGTTTTAGTTTATAGAAAGTAGTTTTACGTATAATTTCGTTTCTATATCTCTATCAATCTATAAAAAAATGTAACGAAGGTTATCTGTGAAAGGAAAATTTACCTCATTATGTTTTCTAGGAGACTCTAAAGTATCATTAGTACTTTCATAAATAATATTGTTACTGTTACTATCCTTCTGATTTTTGTTCACAGTACTTTGTGTTAGGCTGTGTGGTTGGTCATTGCTATTGCTATTGTTACTACAACTCTGTGTAGCTTTAATGCACACAGAACTTATATCTGTTAACTTATTACTTTCCAACTCCTTACTTAAAGTTGAGGACGTGGCAGTCGTTTTATGCAGATCTAGATTTAAACGAAGAAAAAAGAAAATCATATGTAAAATCAACAACTGAGGAGATACGAGAATCCATAACACACCTTCACTAACAGCTCTCAATGTTCTTAGTCCAGCATTATCCTCTCTCAGTCTTTTATTTTCTACTTTCAATGTATTTATAGAATCCACTAGCTTGGATTTACTCCATTTATACATAGAGGTATCATCATCGTCATCATCATCATAATCATCCTCATCAGATCTTGTCAAATCAATCTAAAAAGATAGTATACAAAAGGAAACAAAAATAGCTCTTAAGGAGACGTTGATTTTTCTCTACATCCTTTCTTGATAAAATTAATCAAATAGAAGAACTTTAAAATGTTTAAAAAGAATCTTATTAGTAGCAATGCATTTTAATGCATGGTAATTTTTTTCACAGATTTGCAGTCTCTTCATTCCTATGAGATAACCAACAATATTCATGCATAATGGACACGAGAAAATATAAAAGTTTCTTAGATATATAAATGTTTTCCCCTCAAACTATCTTTACGACAATATTAAACTTACCCAAGAATTTTTTCTAATAAACTCTTTTGACAAGTTTTTGGTTATGTGTGTGAAACAAAAATTTTTATTGATGAATCTCACTGCGAAGACTTATCATATGAACCAAATAAATATGACAGCTGACACATATCAATATCAATACATTAAACTATTGAATAAAAATATTATTTTAAAATCTGTTTTTAATTCATTTCAGATAAACATAGTCTTAATAAAACTCTTGAATATTTTATCAATAATCTTATCATTGTCAAAGATATTTGATTCATAGAAGCATCTTTGTCACTGACCATTTTGCTTCATCCCTGAGCGCGCGAAATCTTAGCCCTGTTATTTGTAATTTTTTAATCTTTCCCATTTGAAAACTATTATAGCCTCGGCATTTTCGTATTTGAACTTTTGTCTTAAAATGTTACAAAGAATTTGTCATTAAAATATTTAACGCGAATTTTGATACACCTTGTATAAAAGAAACATAGAATTAAAAATAATGAAATATTGATTTTGGAATACAATCATGTATATTGTTAGATGCAAAATTTACAATAACCATAAATACTATCAATATTACAAAATTAAATACAAAAATTACATTAAACAAACGTAAGAAAGACAGAAATAAAATGATTTAGTAATTGGTATAAATGAGAACTATTTAGTGAAATATTTCGGATTTTACCTCTGGTGGAACGTTATTATTTTCCTTATTAATGAATTGTTCTCGTACAGGTCTTGTTTTATGCAGTTGAGAATTTTGTTTTTGTTCAACTTTGTCTGTTACATCTTCATCAAATTGTGTTTCAGATAATGTTTGAGTATTATTTTGCAACTCAATAACATTGTTCTGTAGCATTGCAATATTATTTTGCAACTCAATAACGTTGTTCTGTAGCATTGCAATATCATTTTGCTGTTGCATTACTATTTGTTGTTGATTATTCATTTTCTCCATTATTTGACTAATCTGATGAGATGATGAATTAACTGTCATAAATGGAACAGCAAATCGATTCAAATTCATATCGCTTTCGTATACCATTGCAATCACTATCGTGAAAGTGTTTGTAACACACTCGTAATTTGTGAATTTCAGTTTCAGTAAATGGTCTTATTTTCAAATTTTTCATCCACTTGTTACGCATTTCTAAATTAGATGGAAATGTATGAGAAGGTGTGGTGCCTGTAGATGAACACGAATACACATGCTCGCACCATTTTAATAATTAGCAATTTAATTTTATTTTACAGTATTTATATCCAAACTGAATCCAAACACAGCTGTTATTAAACAAACTAGCTGGTTTCTTTTTTCCTTTCACAGCAGCTTTAGTTTTACAAACCTATCAAATATTGAAAAAATTATTTTATGCATAATATTTAATATTAATTGCATAATATATACAATATAAATAGATTTAACTATTCGATGTTAACAAGCATCATATTAAATTAATAAGAAGGAATTTATTAGAAAAGAATTTTATTGCGAAAAATATTACTTTAGGACGCAAATTTGAAATTTCTCATCCATGATAAGTGTCTTACCAATTCGATTACTAAGGTATGTGGTATTTCTCGCAATAACTGATATTTAAGAAAAAAACATAACATCTTTTTCACGTATATTTCGACAGTCACGTGCTCGCTTGTAAAAAATATTCGACCATTTATTGTTCACGTGTGAAATCAGCAAACTGTTAAAAAAAATCGGGTGAATAACAGATGCCGAGCGTTTTTTAGCTGTTTATGCACATGCACGCGTGATCAAATACACATTCCTTACAAGCGAGTATATCTGGCTGCCGAAATATACGTGCGACATTAAAGAATGGCAAAAATAAAAACAAAAATTAACATGAAAAATTGCATTGTGTTGCAAGCATAATTACAAAACAGCTTTTTCTGCTGAACATGACTAATCAAAACTCGAATGCAACACTCGTATACTGTACCGCGAAAAATCTGACGATTCTCTATATACGGCGAGCGACAGCTTGATGAGCCTCTGGTCGTGAATCTAGTCCCGGACGATTGGAGCCGCAAGTGACACTGTACAATGGAGGCACAAGGACTGCCCGAAAAATCGTTCGCGACCGACGCTAAAGTCAGAAACACACGAATTTCCGTAAGATGTAATAAGAAGATTCAACCAATCGAGTTGCTTAATTCTTATGCGTGGTTTACAATAGCAGTAAGGGTAGTGGATTAAAGCTGTAAGACATCTGAGTAAATTGTCGTTTCCGGCTAATAAGGCGTAGAGTAAGGCCGTAAACGAAATGGTTCAATCCCATGTTCAATACAGCCTTACTCTACGGCATTACGGGCTTACTCTACGCCTTATTAGCTGGAAACGACGGTTTACTCAAGTGTCTTACAGCCTCAATCCACTATTCTTACTGCTATTGTAGACCACGCATTACTGTTACGGTTACAGACAGCCAAATCGAGCAACTCGATTGGTCGAAACCTTACTGTTACGTCATACGAAAAATGTTTGGCTAGCTTAATTCTGTGTCGCGAGTGACGCAGTAACAACTTTGGCTGTAATATTCGGTCTCCCGCGATTCGTGAATTTTGGTGGGGCGATAATTCTTAATCGGACCATGTATGGTCAATGCTGTGTCAATCGCGCACGGCCTTCGCGGATTGAGTTCGACGTTTCAGCAATCTTGCATTTTCGCAAGCCCATGTAGTCGAAAATGCAAGCTTGCACTGTGGTAGCTTTTGAGCCACAACATAATTGTCGATTGGAGAATCGACTATGTGGAACTGTTTGTATTTTTCTTATTGGGAACTTGGTCGTTAAACCTTTTTCACTAAAAAAAATTTTTTTTATATACGTGGAATCCTCTAAATCTTAGAGAATTTTACTCTTATACAGGCCTCAAGAGGATTCTTCTGAAATCAAGAGAAAAATAATCAAAACAAAATATTTTTCACTTTATCAAAAGAGAAATATGTTTGCAGTAAAACAGTTAGCTTAGAATATGAGATTATGGGAAAAATCACTTTGAATGTAAAATACTTTTTTTAGAGTGTAGAATATGAGATTATAGAAAAAAATCACTTTGAACGTAAAAAAATACTTTTTTTTAGGTGTATAAGCAACAGAAAAGAATCTCTGTCCCCCAACAGGGAGAAAGCCTGATATTACGAATCGTGATGTCCCGCTGATGCACGACTATGATAATACGTACACCTTTCTCCATGTCCGTGCGATATCCGGACGGAGGATCGCGCAGACGAGTGTCTTTGGCGCAAGGATAGCGCCTTACGTTCGCGGAAGCGAAAAGCTAACGATCGCGATCGCGCGCTTCCTTTCACGGGTAAAGGAAGGAAAACGAGCGGAATCGATACGCGGCGAGGTGCCTCGCGAGATCCCGCGGGATAAATCGCGTGTGGCGAAGATGAATTTTCGCCTCGGCGTCTCGGACGGTGGACGCGGAAATAACGCGTCAATTACGCGGGCCGAGGGAGAGAGAAGGAGGCGCGGTAGGCGGGAGGAAGGGAGAAGGCAATATCTTAAATCATGACCGTGTACATTAATTCCGGATAGTCGCAATTTATATGATTTATATTCAATCACCCGTGCCCTCGGGCGCTCGTACGTTACCGTGCGAATTTTTTCGCGCGGCACCCCGGCGCGGATTATTCGCGGCTACTTACACGCGGGCGCGATTCGTTAAGCTTTCCGAGGCAGTATCGAGCTGAGGCTCAGCGACGTAAGATGCAAAGGTGTGTTGTCTACTATATATTACCTATCTTATTTTACGGGCATAACAAGCACAATATTCCATTGAAAGTTTCAGGTGGGTGTGTAGCCGAAGATGGTGAGAAGCAATAATTGAAGGATGAGAAATTAATCACTCGTAAGAGCTTATCTCGCTGGTTATTTTAATGCGGTGATCGGTAAACGAAGCCATATAAATCGCGACAATAGTCTTTATTGTAATACGTCAAAATATCTTTGGAGTAATATTATACGAGTGTTTGTACGCAAAACTTATCTGATTTATATCCATTTCTACCAATTTAGATTAATCTCGGTTTAACTTACTTTTCGTCTCTTTCTAGTTTCGAGAATTTGAAAAGGATAAAAAGTAAGTTAAACCGAGATTAAAGTTAATCTGCATTGATAGAAATGGACATTAATCATTATAATATTCATTAAAATGCATATGAAAATAATTTTTGATTATATAACACGTTTTTTTTTAAATAAAAAACTTGATTATCTCAAGAATGATAGTACAAGTGACAATGCATTTTTAATATTTCATGTGTTTTTTTGCACGATCGGTATCCTCAGATATAAAAATATGCTAATTCCTCTTCTCTCCGACATCGCATCTCGGCGCGATCGTTTTTCGATCCAGGAAGCGTTTTGAGATGCGGTCGGCTACTTTTTACGAGTCCCGATTCGACCGTCCGCGTTCCATTGTTGCCTCGAGATCTGCATACGATTTAATGGAACATCGAGGAGCCCCATTGTGCGTTTGCGAAGATCTTACGTAACGGCACGGTGCGCACGATAATATCTTCAATACATAACTGTACGCGCGAGTTTGATTCGATGATACCGGAAGATTCCTCCGGCAATAGACGCGTAATCGTCGTAATTCCCGTTTCATCATCGCGATCATTTCTCTCCCGGGTGCGTCGCGCGAAAAACTACACATCCCCGCCGCCCCGTCGATCGATCTCGTCGAAACTCGCGTCGATCGAATTGCGGCGATGCGGAATTGCCTGGGCCAATAACCGGAGGAGAGGCCTGCGCGACGCGAATAATTGAAATGGCCCCGCAAAGTGATTTCATCGTGCGGAGCTCGGGTTATTGTTCCCTCTCACGCAATTTCCTATGCGCTCTCTCTCGAGGGCCCGCAACCGCAACTCCGAAAGTGCAACTCGCGTCCCTCGCGTCCCGGATCGATCCGCGTGCGATTTAATGGAACATCGGCATTATGCAACCGACCGGCCGACGTGCACGATACGATCTTCGACGTACGCGTAATCGCGCGCGCGCGCGCGCGCGCGCGTGTGTGAGTCGCTATCTGGATTAATCGCGCGCGTGTTCGCGCCGCGAGTGATTTATGCGAGAGATGCGCCGGGGATGGCCGTGACCCTCTCTCGATCGGGACGGGAGATCACGGTCCAGGAAGCGCGGCGCGTCTTTCTACGCTCGTCGCCTGTGAATTTTGCCAATCGCCTTCCGTATCATCGCGCCGTCTATGCGGCGATCAATCACATGACTCTGCAATTATCGGACGTTTAATAGTATCATGTATGTAATTTTCTCTAACATAATTATTGGATAATGGAGAATTAGCTTCTAATTACAAGCAAATCTACCAATCTACCGATAATATGCCTAAGTAGCAAAGCTGTCTGTATGATGTATATTTCTTCAACGCTACGTGTGGCTGCGAAACTGTTATTTTCTAAGATGTTTATATTTGACGTCTTACGTCCATTTCCACCGGTGCAGATTAACTTCAATCTCGGTTTAACTCACTTTTCATCTTTCTCTAATTCTTAGGACTAAAGAAAGATAGAAAGTAAGTTAAACCGAGATTAAAGTTAATCCACGCTAGGAATGGACGTTAATGTTTTTTTTTTTCGAGATATAAAAAGATTGATTTCTTTACACAATTGTTATAAGCAGGTTCTACAGACTTTTAACTATGGACTTTAACATGTCAAGATTCATTTAATATAAAACTAGTAAATACGATCAATCAAACGTAATTTACGATATTACATCTCTCGTGTTTAAATTCCGCTTTAATTTTGCAATATTAATTGGATATTGTTTGCTTGAAGATGACGTAATTATTAATTAGAGAATTAATTATAATGATATATAAAAAATTCATAACTTAAACGAAAAGAACTTTGTTGAAAAAAAAAACACATTTGAAACCAGGTTTTTTTTACTCGAGCCTTTTCGCAACTTTAAATATACTTGATTCTTTAACGGGATTTGTCAAACGTTTCGAGAGCTATGACACTCAACCGGTCGATGATCGCCGTCGAGACAGTGATCCGTTACATAATTATCACAGGATTATGCGTGCTCAGTGACCGGAGTGTCCTCCGTACTCTGGCCGCGGATCGTCGACGGAAACGGATGTACGCTTCACGAGGCAAATCACTCGTATATAAACGTGACTCTCTTACAATTCCGCAGAAACTCTCGCGGAAAATATACCGAATAATCCCATCTCGGATCTTCTCGTACCGTTGCATAATCGCAATTTATTGATAGTTGTTACCTCTCGTAAAATTTGCTCATAATATCAATTAATTTTTTATTAGTTAAAGTTTAAAAGTTTAAAGTTGCGTCATAAAGATATAACAAAAATAATGAGATGTGATTATAACTTGTTGTTAGAAATATTCAAAACAAAAACAAAAAGTTCATTCGTCGCGTTTAAAAATTTTAATATTAAAATGTTACATAAAATACTTGTAAATAATATATGTATAAATTTAAAAGTACTTGTTGTTAACATGTTAGAATATTATTATATTAGTTATTCTCGTTGCAAAAACATGTTAAGGGGTTAAGAGGCATCGTGTAAAAAATGAATATCGCAACATACATCTCGCTAAAGCTTCTTCAAAGAACAAGCAACACTGTCTATCTTTTTATGGTAATACGAAACTACGAAGACAAGAATTGACAGGCGGTTGCCTAACACGCGCCGTTGCGTACTATCGATCGGCGCGGAAGATAATTTTGTGCGATCGCGGTAGCTCGTCGATCAAATTAATCTGTGAATCAGCCGCTCTGTCATTCTTTCGGATGCTTTCGGGTTCATGACCGTAAAAAAAAGCGTGGAGGTTATTAAGTCCCGAAAAATACGAACATGAAGAAATTGAAGCCCGCATCTCCCGATTATAATTGATGCGTGGAAACGAATTATCGACCATCTCGAAATCGACACTTTGTTCCAGCCGACGCGATGATCGTTAAAAAGTAACATTCTGACCCGGATGCGGCGTTCGATTCCTCATCATTTATTAGCTTCGTCGTCATTGCGCAATTGCATTTAGAATCGCGTGATTATCGATTCTCGAAAAACAGCGTTGTTATCTAATTATCCAAATTTCCCAGTTGCGGCAATCATCGTAACGACGATAAAGTGTCATTTGCCATAATGACGACGATAAATCGACGAGAGATAATTATCTCTTACCGTGACTAAGCGACTGTGCATTAGATGAACATGCGCATCGCGTACCGATTACGTTTTTCGTAGCGCCGATTCCGCCTTATTTAATTTGTGGTGAATGAACGAGCGTATTTTGGGCCGCAAACAGCCGCGAGGTTCATTACGCGCGTTGTCGGAGATTTAATGAACCGTCCATTACGTCGATCAGACTCGACAATTCGTAATTATCATCATTACGAGCGTTGTCGCCAGCGGCAAGACAAACTGGCCGAGACAGATCGGAGACTGAATCGAGAAATCGGCCGGTCGATAAAATTATTTCGGTCCCGCATCGGAGCGTATTGCGGCTCGTCGTGACTATGTACGCCTTCACGGATCAGAAGACGACTCTCCCTGCAGATGATATCTGACTAGCTTTAAATAATGGGACCTTGCTGCGAGTGAGTTCGACGTTCCATGTCGTGAACCCGTAATCATTTATACTACATTCTCGACTCGTGCGAGTAATGCGTTCCCGAAGAGATGAACGATCCCTTACATAAAATAAAACATTTCTTTCCGAGACGAATGGAAGATGGATTTATCGCATTTGAAACATGTATTTATTTTTCACTATTTTAATTTTCTATAAAAAAACTTTTAATCGGTCTACTTTTAAATCTTTTAAAATTATAAAGAATTATTTACACGATAGTTTGTGGGACGAAAATTGTCAAATACTAATAATTTTTAATTTATTAATATCTCTTTATCTCTATAATATAATTTCTAGGGAATTTATAAAATATTTTAATTACTTCCTATGATATTTTAAAATTATTGTTTACCATTTTGAAGGTATATAGATTTAATATTTTACGCTGTCGCGAAAAATAAAACTCGAAGCCATCGATTTGCATTGCTTTTCCCCGCTGAGAAATAAATTTCAATTTGCAAGAATGCATCGACGGTCCATTAGGACCGTAGGACGAGATGGGTTTGCGTTCTGCCGAGCATGAATAATTGTCGCCTCGCTCGCTATCCGTTCTCGAATCCGCGCGAGGGTGCAAAGCAATTTACAGTTGCATGCGAGAAGCGGCGGTGCTTGCGTACCTCAGGGCTTCCGTGTAGATCATTGATCACGCTGGATTAAGGAGATTTGTCGTCGCATGGTAGCGGAAGCGTGGGCGGAAAACGATCCTCTTTGTCGTGTCCTTTCGACGGGAAGGGGGCGGGGGGGAACACGTTCGGTGACTTCCTGCTTCTCTAGACGCCGCATCCGACCGGCCGCTATTCGCAGCCACGCACAGGCCGCACTTTTTCCGGATTATTACCGTGTATTCATTAAACCCGCGGGTCTTGATTGCATCAAATTGCCGGAACGGACGATGCCGTATGTGAAACGGTTACATAAGGACGCACGCGATTGCGAATGTTTCGACCACTGATGATGAATGGCGCGGACAATGCCACGCGGACAATAGCTTCGCGCTCGCCACGAGCTACTTCGAGCGTCCGACTGGAATTCATTTTGATTTTTTTTTTTATTGAAACGCTCTATTTCCACCGTGAAGACATATCTCCGCGTGGCATCTGACAAAAATCTCTCAACATGAAAATATGTCATTTTTTTTCATACTCTTATTTCAACTTGAACAGAATTCATCGTTGTATACTAAATGTAGATGAATTAAATTCCATACGTAGCATTAAAATAATTAAAATAATTCTTAAAGTAACATTTTTCTTTTATTATGGAATATTTTACATAATAATTACAAAATTTATTTATCTAATATATAATAAAAAAGGAAGAAGAAAGATTAAATACTGTAGTATTGCAGTAATTGTTTCTTAGTTTGTGCAGTAAGTTTTAAAAAACTGACCAGATCTTATCTCATCGTTCGCGGATTCTGTATTTATCTGGCTGGATCTTATGAGATCTTCGGCTTTCATTTCCGCTTTCATTCCGTCCAGCTTTTCCTGATTTGCAAGTCGGGTAGCATGCATATTGTTACGCTCGTTGCAGATTATTCTAGCACGATTAAGCTAGCTATTATGTGAGATACGCTTTTGTAACCGCCCGCTTCGCGTAACACTTTTGCAGAAGTGTCGATGCCCGACATGCATCGCGTGTCTTACGATTGCAATTTTCAATTAAATCTATTTTAGACTGACGATACTAAACATAAAAGTTATCCTATTAATATTTTATTTCCGATTTGAATTATTAAGTTAATAATTATATCATTATTCTAATAAATTTAATCATATAATAGTATTTACTATAATAAAATTGACGATTAATTTTAAATTATAATAAATAAAATATTAGCACAATATTTGTTGGCACAAGTGGCGATATATCAAGCTACCAACCAATCGTGACTCTGCCCTTTTCTTTTTACATCGTCGAGCCGACGAGACTAAATGCTTGCGGGTAGGTATATCGTAATATTGAGCCATTGCGCGAGTCCTCGTGACATCGAGATCATCGCCGGGGCCAAGGCTCTGTGAATAAAGTCGCAGATAATATTCATAGATATGAAGCAACCCGGAGGGTTATCTTCGACACGAGGGACTAGCGCGACCCTAAAAATCCAGTCAACAAAGCGACCCCCTTCGAAACGGGACATATAAATTGCGAGGGCTCAGAGAGCAGTTCTCATTGGGGAATTCTCGAAGAAGAATAATACAACGTTAAGACGCATTCTGATCGTGTTCTTCGTGCATCGAGAAATATATATATATATACATATATATATATATATATATAGAAATAAAATGCAGCCTTAAATAAATCTTAACAGCAATTTTTTAACGTACTTACATGAAAAAGAGATTCGATTATCTCTATAATATTTAATATAAACGTAAGATTAAATTTTAGAACTCTCTCTAAAATTAAACATACATAACTAACGCTCTTAATTTATTTGTTGAAAAAGATACGGACGTGTAATTGATGTATGAATAAAATATCATCAAGCAGATAAACGATTGATGAAAATTTAATATTTAAAATTTAACTAGAAATATTTTTAAGAAGATATATAGATTGTACAATGTTATTATTCGCAAATTAATGTTTGTAATCAATATGAAAGATAATTTAAAAAATAATCTTTAAAATCGAGTGAATAAGGAGCATGAAAAATATTCCATCGCAAATTTTCATGCAATTTTCTCGTGCGTGTTTGAATGCGCACACATAGTTCGGATCGCATCGTGTTACACGTGTATGTAAGGGTGATTACAAGCCTGAAATATTTATCTGCTATTTATCTGCTGCGATCGCGCTTAGCTAAGCGGCATTAGGTTTCGGAAGCCGATGAAGAAGCGACGAGTCGTGCGGCAATATCGTGGAATATCTTAGAGCGCATGTACTACACTCAATATTACATAATAGCGCTGGTAATAGAGACATATTCGCCATACGGACTGACATATTATGACACCTTAAGCCGCAATCGCCACTTTACTCCCTAACATCTGTTAACTACATTAGGAAACTTACTTCCTATCGTGGCTTTGCCTGCAAACTCCGCGCGACGCGCTTATTAAGATTTATACATTTTTATGTTATGCGTACAACATGCATAGCGAGAATTCTTGCCAATCAGATAAAACGAGATAATAATAAATCTATTAATAAATCTTTATATTGATGGTATAATAAGTGTCTGAACATTTTTTTCAAATCCATGTTTCATTAAAAATTAATAGAATAAGATAAAAAATTAAGAGATTTCAAAATAAGTTTAGAATTAAAGCAATTTAGTTCTACAAAGCTACAATTATTTTTCTGAATTATAAATAGATTGAAATTGAATTAAAAACAAAAGGAGAATAAAAGTGTCGACAAATCATGAAGTATTAATTTTCAGG